>JAKWJD010000788.1:0-15308 GCA_027705065.1 Solanum peruvianum | reverse complement strand
CTAGTATCAGAACCATTGAACTCACCTCCCTTTCGAAACCTTTTTGATGTCGATGTCGTGGTAAGTCATCTGGCTTCACTTCTTCCACCTCTATCACAAAGTCTACCACCTCTTGGAAGGATTTTGCCGTGGCTGCTACCTGTAAGGCTGAAATCCGCAATTCTGACCTCAACCCCTTCACAAAACGGCGAATCCGTTCTTGTGGACTAAAATAAAGTTGGGTGGCATACCTGGATAATGCACCAAACTTAGCCTCATATGCAGTAACCGACGTCCTACCTTGCTCTAGGCTCAGGAACTCATCCTTTTTCCTATCCCTCAAGGTCCGGGGGATATATTTATCCATAAAAAAGCTAGAGAATGATGCCCAAGTCATAGGTGGGGCCTCTGTTGGTTGACACTCAACATGTGACCGCCACCACATTTTGGCGTTCCCTTGAAACTGATAACTCACGAACTCCATGCCAAACCGTTCTACTATACCCATCTTGTGTAGTAGCTCATGACAGTCAACCAGAGAATCGTAAGCATCCTCGGATTCTGCACCCTTGAAGACTGGAGGTTTCAATTTCAAGAACTTATTGAAAAGTTCATGCTAATCATTTGACATTATAGGCCCTGTAGTCAGACGAGGAAACGTGCCTATTTCCAATGAGGCATCCATGTGGGGAGCCACAGTAGCCGCATTTTGTACCTCCGGAACCTGAGGTGTTGGTGCAGAAAACACTGGAGGTGTTTGGCCCTGATCAGTCAAACCACTAAGATAGGCCAGAACCTGATTAATCATCTCTGGGGTAGGTTGGGGTGGTAATTCTTCATTCTGCACTTCTTCAGTCTCCCCTTCCTCACCTTCTCTTATCACTTCCTCAGTCGGTGTAGGAGTCACCGCCCTAGTACCATATGGGCTAGGTGCTCGTCCTCTTCCTCTAGAGGACGTCCTCCCGTAACCTCTACCACGGCATCTTACCACTGATCCTTCTCGAGCTACAGCCCCAGTGGCTGGCTCAGACGTTTCTTGTCTTGCCGCTGTCGCTGCTGGCGCGGTTGTTGCTCTAGTTCTAACCATCGGGAAAATAGAGTGAAGATGGTCAGATACCAATTTGTATCACCTAGATACCAATTGGATCCAATAGTAGCACGAAAGAAAAATGAAAGAATGGAACTTTCCTAAAGTCTTATAGCCTCTCAAAGAAAAGTAAAGCATCCCCCTACCGTTCCTTAAGACTCTACTAGACTCGTTCTTATGTGATGAGACCAACGAACCTAATGCTCTGATACCAAGTTTGTCACGACCCAAAACTGAGCCGCGACTGGCACCCACACTTAACCTACTATGTGAGCGAACCAACCAATCTAAACCCAAACGTATTGAATAAAATACAATGCGGAAGACTTAAACTCATTAACAAATTAAACAAAATAACTCCAAAAATTTATAACTCATTATCCCCAAAATTTGGAAGTCATCATCACAAGAACATCTATCCTCAAATTACTAAACTAAAAATGTCTAAGAAGCTAAAAAAAATAAAAGCTAGTCCATGCCGGAAGTTCAAGGCATCAAGACTTGACGAAGAATATCCAGTCCAAGCTAGAAGCATTATCTCACCCTGAATTTCCGATGTAGTGAAGACTGGCTGGATTAACTGTTGAGTTGAAGACGACGGCGCATTTGCTGCACTCCACAAATAACAAAGAAAGAAAAAAACAAGTAGGGGTCAGTACAAAACATGACTACTGAGTAGATATCATCGGCCAACTCAAAATAGAAAACAGTATATATCAGTTAATATCATAAATCAACTATAAAACTCAACATGTAGCAACAACAAGTACTATAATCATCAATAAGTACCATCAAGTTCATCCATGAGGGCTCAAGCCTCAATACCATACTCATTTGGGAATTAAGTTCATTATGTATAATATATTAACATCTTTCAAGATTCATTATCTTTCTTTCTCTTGTGTCGGTACGTGACACTCCGATCCCCTACTACTATGTGTCAGTACGTGACACTCCGATCCACTAATTCTACGTGTCGGTTCGTGACACCCGATCCCCTAATACTATGTGTTGGTACGTGACACTCCGATCCCCTAATTCTACGTGTCAGTTCGTGACACCCGATCCCTTAATACTATGTGTCGGAATGTGACACTCCGATCCACTAATACTATGTGTCGGAACGTGACACTCCGATCCCCTAATTCTACGTGTCGGTTCGTGACACCCGATCCCCTAATAATATGTGTCGGAACGTGACACTCCGATCCACTAATACTATGTGTCGGAACGTGACACTCCGATCCACTAATCTCATTCTATCAATTCATCAAGCCTTCTCTATACCAAGGCAGCATCAATCCCATTACTTTAATTCATCAAGCCTTCTTTTATACCAAGGCATCATCATTAATAACGTACATTAGAGTTTCTTTCAAGATTTGGGATTCAATAGTTTCATCATGCTTGTTTTATCACAATCACATAATCATATTCATGCAAGCATACAATTAAGCATATAGAAGACTTTATAATACTACCAGCACATATCATTCGCTATTAAGAGTTTACTATAAGATAGCATAAACCATAACCTACCTCCACCGAAGAATTGAATTCAAACAAGCAAATTCCCAAGCTTTGTGTTCTTCCTCTTCGATCGATTCCCCTCTCTCTTTCTTTGTTCTTTCTCTTTTTCTTATTCAAACCCTCTTTCTTTTACCCTAATTAACATATAATTAATTGTAAAAGATGACAATAATAACCCACTAATTAACTCAAAGTTACCTCTTTTATCCCCCAAGAAATTGAGTTATTAATATAAACCCACGAAATATATAATTATAGCAGGAATAGTCCAAAACGCCCCTTTAAAACTTAACAAGAAATCCGACTCCGACTGGGATTACGCAACCTGTGACGGCCCGTCGTGCCTGCGACGGTCCGTCCTGCACGTCGTCGCAAAGATCAGAAACTCCATTTTTCACTAAAGAGTCTGTGACGGTCCGTCCTGCACTTTCGTCACGACGTTCAGAGAATCGTACCCTGTACCAAATTCTCAAGAGTTAAAGTGTTTTGAAATGGGGCCTCACGACGGTTCATTGTAGCAGTGACGATCCGTCCTGAAGGTCCGTCACAGAGTACAGAGAGTCGATTTTAGTACTCAAATTTTAGAATTCTAAGTGTTCCGAAACGAGACACCCTCGACGGTCTGTCGTGCCTATGACGGTCCGTCATGGTATCCGTCGTCTCAGCCAGTTTTTCCAGAAATACAATCTGCTGCTCAAAATGACTAAACAGGTTGTTACACGATTGCATGGAGTTCCACTTTCCATCATATCAGATAGAGGTACGCAATTTACTTCTATGTTTTGGAGAACATTGCATGCGGAATTAGGTACTAGGTTGGACCTTAGTACTGCATTTCACCCGCAGATCGATGGTCAGTCTAAGCAAACGATTCAGGTTTTAGAGGATATGCTTCGTGCATGTGTGATAGAATTTGGTGGGCATTGGGATAACTTCTTACCCTTAGCAGAGTTTTCATACAATAATAGCTATCACTCAAGTATTGATATGGCCCCATTTGAGGCACTGTATGGGAGGAGATGTAGGTCTCCCATTGGTTGGTTTGATGCATTTGAGGTAAGACCATGGGGTACCGATATCTTGAGGGAATCGTAAGAGAAAGTGAAATTCATTCAAGAAAAGCTTTTAGCGGCTCAAAGTAGATAGAAGAAATATGTAGATCGAAAGGTTAGAGACTTGGAGTTCATGGAGGGTGAACATGTCTTGCTAAAGGTTTCACCCATGAAAGGGGTGATGCGGTTTGGTAAGCGAGGTAAGCTTAGTCCGAGGTATATTGGTCTATTTGATGTTCTGAAGCGCGTGGGGGAGGTGGCTTATGAATTGGCATTACCTCCAGGACTCTCAAGAGTGCACCTGGTATTTCATGTGTCTATGCTGAAAAGATACCATGGGGATGGAAACTACATTATTCGTTGGGATTCAGCTCTCCTTGATGAGAATTTGTCTTATGAGAAGAAGCATGTTGCTATTTTTGATAGAGAAGTCCCCAAGTTGAGATCAAGGGAAATTACATCCATCAAGGTTCAGTGGAAGAATCGGCCAGTTGAAGAGTCCACTTGGAGAAGGAGGCTGACATGCAAGAAAGATATCCAAATCTTTTTACAGATTCAGGTACTCTTTCTCGCCCTTGTTTTTCTTCTTGTGATCATTCGATGACGAACGATGGGTAAATTGGTATCTATTGTAACGACCTGTTTAGTTATTTCGAGCGGTAGAATCATTTATGATAAAAATTGACTGGGTCAACGGATCACGCGACGGACCGTCATGACCGCGAAAGACCGTGATGGACTCCGGCATCCCACACTTGTGTAATTCTCCTGTTGCTCTCCTCATTAACCTCGACGACAAGTAGGACGAACTGTCATAAGCGCAACAATCCGTCGAGGGCCTCCGTTCCAAAACACTTAAACTCTAAAATCTGGGTACTAGGATCAACTCTTTGAACTTCATGACGGAATTGCAGCATGGACTGTCGTAGATACGACGGACCGTCACAAACCTCTTTACTGAATTTGAGTCTCTGAACTTTGTGACGGACCTGCAGGACGGACCCTCGCAGGTACGACGGGCCGTGATGAGTTGCGTAACCCCAACTGGGTCGGATTTCTGCTAAGAGTTTTTAAGGGGTGTTTTGGACTATTCCTGATTATAATTAGGAAATTAGTGGGGTAAGTTTAATAATTTATTTACTTAGGGGTTAAAGGAGATACCCTTGAAATAAATAATGGGTTACTTTCATCATAATGAATTATATGATAATTAGGCTAAAATAAAAAGAAACTGGAGAAGAAAAATAAAAAGAAGAGACGGAGAACGAGCGAGAAAAAGGGATAAGCTAAGAGGAAAGCAATGGCATTGAGAAGTAGCTTGCTTGATCACGATTCTTCGGTGGAGGTAGGTTATGGCTTATGCTATTTCATAGTAAACTCTAAATAGCGATTGATATGTATTGGGTGGTATTGTATAGTCTTATATATGCTTAATTGTGTGGTTGCATGATGTGATTATGTAATTGTGATGGAATAGAATGATGAGGTTGTTGAATCTTAAACCTTAAATCCTCTCTATTAATGATGACGCATTGACGTAAAAGAAGCTTGATGAACTAAAATAATGAGATTAATCGAGCGGGTGTCACGTTCCGACTCATAGTATTAGGGGATCGAGTGTCACGTACTGACACGTAGTATTAGGGGATCGGGTGTCACGTACCGACACGTAGTATTAGGGGATTGGCTGTCTACCGACACGTAGTATTAGGGGATCGGGTTTACGTACCGACACGTAGTACTAAGGTATCGGAGTGTCACGTTCCGACACGTAGTAGTAGGGGACCGGAGTGTCACGCTCCGACACAAGATGAATAAAGAGAATGAATCTGGAATTATGTTAATATAATCAATTCAAATAACCTATTTCGCAAATGAGTATGGTGTGGAGGCTTGAGTCCTCATAGATGTTCTTGGTGTTGTTACCAATGGTTCTTGTACTTGCTGTTGTCACTCGTTAAGTATTGTAGCTGATTTTATATTACTATTCAGTATATATTGCATTCTATTTTGAGTTGGCCGATGATACTTACTCAGTACGTGTTCCTTGTACTGACCCCTACTTATATTTTTCTTTTTGTTATTTGTGGAGTGCAGCAAACGTACCATCGACTTCGACTCGTCCGCAACTCTAGCCAGTCTTCAGCATATCAGATTTCAGGGTGAGCTATTATTCCTAGCTCGGAATGGATTCTTTCCTTCACGTCTTGATATCTTGAAGTTCGGACATGGACCATGTATTTTACTTATTTTAGCTTCTTAAATACTCTTAGATTAGAAATTTGAGGATAGATGTTCTTGGTGTGATGACTTCCAGATTTTGGGGATGATAGTTGTTAAACTTTAGAAGCTTATTTATTGGTTATATTAAAAAGATTTTGAGTCTTCTGCATTATATTTTGTTCATTATGGTTGAAATATTGGTAAATGTTGGGGTTTAGAATTGTTGGTTCGCTCACATAGTAGGATAAGTGTGAGTGCCACTCGCGGCTCGTTTTGGGTCGTGACATGGAAGCACCAAAACAATGACATAATTCAATCAAACCATGTCGGCAAATGGATTGAAGAATTATGGTAGTAATAAATGTAATCACATTAAAATCATAAGGTCATTGTTTGTTTGTATATTGGTGATATGTGATCATCAATAGAGACACTAATGACATAGATGCTACTAAACATATGCTATAAAGCAAGTGGAATGAAAATTATTGGAGTTGCTAATGCTATCTTAGAAATAAGAATTCGAAGAACTCCATAATGTTTAGCATTTTCATGGTCTCATTGCATTGAAAATGTACTTATTAGTTCAAATATTTGAATGTCAATATTGTCAAGTGTCCAATAAATGTGAGCTTTGTATTTCAAAAGAGTGATTACAAAAGTGACTCACAATTGGATTGTGCTAGATTTTTGGGAAGCATGATATATATCATGTAGTGTGTGCGATCAGATATAGCATTTGCTATTTTAAACTGAGTCCGTTTAAAAGTGATGCCAAATAAATTCATTAGATGAAAATAAATAGAGTTTTGGAGTATTTAAAATAATACTTAAAACTATGTCTTGCATTATGACAATATCCAACAATATTGAAATATATAGTGATGCAAATTGAATCATTGGAAGAATGAAGTAAAATTCACGAGTGGATATGTATTTACTATTGGTGAGGAGCAGTCTCTTAGAAATATTTCAAAAGAGACATATATCGCTAGCTCTACAATGATCTTTGAGCTAGGTGCTCTAGATAAGGTCGGTGAATAAGTTAAAAGACTACGGAATTTCTTAATAGATATTCTATTTTGGCCCAAACCATTGGCATTAGTATGCATACATGGCCCAAACCATTGGCATTAGTATGCATACACTTTCACAGTCAAGATGCAATAGGTTGGGCATGAAGCATGACGTATAACGGAAAGTCTCGTTATATACGACATAGACATGATACTGTTAGAAAACTACTCTCTAGTAAAATTATCAGAATTGACTATGTAAAGTCAAAGGATAATGTGTCGGATCCACTTACAAAAAGGCCTAACTAGAGAGAAAGTCAAAAGATCATCTAAGGGAATGAATTTACTGCTTAGGACAAGTCATCATGGCGGTAACTCTATCTAGCAGACTGGAGATCCCAATATCTAGATTCAAGGAGAAAAACAAAGTTGTGAATGACGGTTCCGCATTGTCAATAAACTCAATCCATTCTCATGATGAAGACAATGCTCAGGGACAAGGATACAACATTAAGGCTTGTTAATGAGTTAATAAAGCTTAATGGTTTTCATGATTTTCTAAGTTTGGAAGAGTTGACCAAATAGTGTATCTACGCGATAACACGGTTAGAAATCACCTATCTGAGTGTGAAGTGTAAGCCTCTTCAAAGAAGATGATTGTCAAAAGCCCATCTCTCAATACACTCATGAAACCAGGAGGTGTTCATGGCTAAAACGAACACAACCGTAAGAACTATAAATGGTAAAGGGTTAATTGTGTGACATATGGTTGTCTAGGTATACACCAAAGTTTGACGGTTCAAAGATATCGCATCTACTGATTGATCGAGTATATCCGACATATGTTCACTACGAAAAGTCCAAGGGGAAACCTACTTATCCATATGCAATTAATTCTTTCTTATAAAGTACACGTACTTGTCCGTTTCTTTGTCTTAGAGTCATTCCCCATTCATGCGAGGGGATTGTTGGATTTTGAAAAGGTGTGAATGGAAAATGAAGAGTTGCGACTTTTATGAAGAGTTGTGACTTTTACGAAATGTTGCGACTTTTATGAAAAGTTGCGATTTTTATAAAAAGTTGTGACTTTTATGGAAAGTTGTCACTTTTATGAAAGGTGACGACCTTTCTGAAAGATTGCGACTTTTCCAAAGGTTTGTGACCTTTCCGGTAGGGCACAATAAGAACCATTTTCGCACTACCCTTTGTTTTCTATAAATTGAGGGATTTCCTCTCATTTTAATATAGAATTAATGTACTTCTTCTTCAACTACTAAATCTACTATTCTAAGTGTACTTTACTGCCGTTGAGTGGTTTGCTGACACCGGAGTTTTTGGTATCTATACTCTGGTGATTGAGATCATTTTACCCGGGAGGTCATATTCCAAATTAAACCTCGGATAATAGGGGGGAATAATTTCCTTAACGGGAAACTGTGAATTGAGTGGACTTGATCTTTTTCCTATTAAAATTTTTTCAGATTCTGGTACGTGTTTTACAAACTTTAGATTTGTTAATTAATTTCAGTTCTTTTATTCTTTTGTTCTTCACTGGTTCATTAAACTTGGTAACTTCGTTTTTCTACAAAGTTTGTTGGAATCATTAAGATTCTTTAGACACATGTTAACAACAATTCTTCTTTAAGAAAGATATTTCGTATATTTTTTTAAAAAAAATCTGTTTCTGATTCTAGTTTTGCTACTAGTTTTAATTTTCTAGTTGTAAAAAATGTTCTAAAACTTTGTTTTCTTACAAAGATGTTCAAAGTTTTATTCTAAGTATGTTTGGAATACGAGATGAGCAACATCAGTAAGCTAGCTTCTTTGCATAGCACGAAAAGAGAACCAATGTCCGCTACAGTTGAATGAAACGTTATTTGAAGTATTCATTTAGTTTCATTGTAAGAGAAATTGATGAAGTTATGTAATAAGTACTATTAATTGCAAAAATATCCTTCCAGTCTATAATGATAGATAGCATGTACTTGCATATATTGATAACATAAGTAATTTTTTTATATGTTATGCAAGTTATGTGTTGTTTATTTGTCTATATATGTTCTGTCCCAAATTTAGATGATTTATCATGTCTGAAAAAAAGTTAAGCTCAAATAGCAATCAATAGCAAATATCCAAAATAAAGGCATAAAAATTAAGCAAAGAAATGCAATTTGAGATAAGTTCATCACAATACATACATGGAAGAAACCAAAAGAGATGATAAGAGAAGTGGTGAAATCTGTCAATGGAGTTCCTACACCAGAATAACAGCCAGCTGCAACTATAACCAAAATACTCCTGCCAGAAGCAGCCATGTCCACCATCACCTTTGATAGATATTGTAGTACTGCTGGTTATTTAGGGTTTAACATAAAGGTAAAATGGTTTTATATAGCCTTATATATATAAAGGTGTCAAAAAGGGCCGGCCTAGAACCATCCGGCCCAAGCTCACGGGCCAAGGAATTTAATGGGCTAGGATGGACAAACTCGTCATTTTGAAGGGCCTGAAAATTCTCAACTCAACCCAGCTCTAGCAGAGCTGAGGGCTAGGGTGATCTAGCCCTTTTTATTTCCTTTTTTTCTTTTCAAGTTTATAATTTTATAACATCAAGAAAATGAGAAGATTTTAAAATCAAATATGACAAATAATTGTGTTATTTCAATAACAGTAGCAAAAATATATAGTATAATTAGCATGTCTCTTGACCACCGGATATGCAAGCTAGATAAAAAGTGACAAGCAAAATGAGAGGGAAGCGAGGTCGCGAGATTAATCTATGTATCGTAGATACATGTGAGTTTACTTCGATAGAGTATATTTAGAACAATGTGTTTGTATTGTGAGCCCTTCTATTTACCAAATATATCCTTATATTTGTAGAATTTTTATTGTGAACCCCTATATTTACTCTTTTATTATCTGAACTCATCTCAGTATTTTAAATATAATTTTTAACTTGATATTGTGTGTGTTGCACAAACACTCATACGTTGTCTAAACAAACAAATCTTTTAATTCATGTAGGAATATTTTAATCATGTATGACTAGCATGAAACAAAGAAAACTCATTTTTAATACTTCATCTAGATATGTCTGCTTTGTTTGCAAAAGGCGTATTATTTTCCATTCTCTCACGAGCTCAGTTCCTCCCCGATTTTCCCCCTTCTTCCACGATCTCAATTCAAGGGCATTTTATCTTTGATATGCATTATAAGTTTCTTAGTTTTTCAAGTTATGTTAGTTCGTATTTCTTTCTCTCTTTGTCTTTTTCTATTTATTTGATTTTAGGGTCGAGTGTCATTGAATTTTATAATTTTTTTTGGAGATTTTATTTTGATTTGTGCCTGATGTTAGTGTAATATGCTTTTGTAGTGGGTGTTATGACTTAAAATGATTTCAATAGAATATGTCGCAAGTTTGAGGAGATTCTAGGATTTATTCGTAAAATCTCAATTCACCAAAAATTAATATTATTTTTTGTCAAATTTCTTAGGCATTGTACTGTTAGTGGTCCATTATATATATATATATATATATATATATATATTATATATATATTGACTCCTTTTTACCTTAAAAAGATAGGGTATTTGATCTTGACCTATGCTATTCAATGGAACCATTAATCTTGAAAATATTATAGATGTATATGAGTTGCATATCATGGTGCTTCATAAATTAGCATAGGAATTGGATGCTGAAAATGTGGAAACATTTGGTTGTAAAATCAACAAGAATGGTGGCAACTACATATTAAATATTGATTTTGATGTTTTAAAATTTCTTAATAATTTGAATGATGCAGATTTTGTTGATGATCAAATTAATTTACCTTTAGTTGTTGAGGAGCTACCCGTATTGCGTAACACTAATGATGATGTGTCCTCCCCATAAAATATATAGTATTGATGTGTCCTTATCACCACAAAAAGATACAGTTGGTGTGTCTTCATCTCAACCATTTAATGAAAATGAAAATAAAGGTCTAAATGAGAGAGTTGGTAGCTTTAGGGGTTGAAAGGTAGTTATAGGTCTTAGAATTAGATTAAACGACATAGCATAGACATTAAATACATAGAAAAAGATCCAAATACCTGTAATAATTAGCTGGCGGATGTGATCTATGATTGGGACCTAAGGTATGTAGACCTTTCTATGGCTCGTACTGGTCAACCATGGAACCAACTTAAGACATCCAAAAATTCATCCACTTCCTGCGGAACCATTCTATGATTTGTCCAATTTCCTACGTCTCGTAGAGCCAACTTATAGAACTCTGTTTTAAGAACGAAATTTACTAAGCCCAAAACCCTTCTATGGAACACATATATGACCCATATGACCGACTACATCCCGCCCTATCCATTTGTAGCTCCATAATCAGAGTCTTAACATTTCTAAAACTCAACTCAATTATTTCCTTCCTATGACCCGTGGGACTTCTTATAGTGTGTAGCTAAGACTAAAAATTCCTGCAACAAGCGAAAACATCTAAACTTTTCCTTTTTAATCTAACTTATCAATTTTTGAAATGTTACACTGATGATAATGCTTAATATCATATCACTAGTTATTCTTTCAATTGTTGATCAGTTCGTCCCTACTTTGATAAATTGTCAAAAGGTCTTGGTTGAAAGTGAGAGTCAAGTCTCACCATCACCTAGGGTAAAATACTCATAAATAGCTAATAAAGAAGCTAGTTGTGTTGTTAATTCCTCTTCTTCTACTATTGATTTCTTTAATTTGTGCTAATCTTTACCATCATCTCACACTTATGATACCAAAATTTTATGACATGCTAAATTAGGACATCTACCTTTTGTAAAATGAAGAGTATCACTACCATATATATCTACAAACTTTTTTACTAGACAACCTTTCACTTGTATCATATGTCTTATGGAAAGACAGACTAGTATACCTTTATAGGGAAGTACTAATATTACCAACAAATTTTTGAACTGCTACAAATTGACGTCATACCACATACCCACATATGATGATTACAATTATTTCTTGATAATGGTAGATTACAATAGTAGATCGACTTGGACACAGTACATCATATGCAAAAGTAATGCACTGGTGTGTACTTAGGTCGATTTGGTTTGGTTTTTTATTGAAATATTAAATCAATTATGTCGGTTCAATCAATCTAAAAATCAAATTAAATCACATAGAGTCGGTCTTTTTTTTTTTGTTTTTTTTTTTTTACAATTATATGATATTTGAAAAAGATATCAAATATATTTTCACTTACCTCTATGATAAGCTTAACTTAAAAAATATTAAATGAATAGATATTTTTGAAAAGACGGTAAAATTCACATGAGTACAAAATATCTTTTTTGAAATATCAATGTTCATTGTGTTTAACTAATAAGATTAAAGGCTAGAGATAACTGAATACAAAACAAAATATTTACAAAGTAAATTGTTAACTTCGAATTTAAAAAACTATAACAATATAATTGTAACTTCGATCTTAATACAAAATAAAATATTTACAAGTTTTACAAGCCCAAATTTGAAATAAAATATATAAACATTAAAAAAAATTGTGTTAAAAAAAGTAGACTATAAATAATATCTCTTATATATATATATATATATATATATATATATATATATATATATAAGAGTGACCGATTTTTTTTCAACTGCAAAACCTATCAAACCAAATCACAAATTCATAGAAAGGAAACACAAATATCTCTTGAAAACAACAAGGGTACTTCTTTTCCAATCAAAATTGCCTATGAGGTATTAATGAATGTCTTTGTTTTCCTATAATTTTGAATACCCACAAAGATAAACTTGATCAAGGGCAACACCACACATTTTGTTCTATACCCTTTCAATGCAAAAGGCTTCAAGGTACCACAACGTTCCCTCACTTCATTCATATTCAATCATGACCATGTTTGTTTACCACTTTGTGTTTTGATAACTAGCAGTTAGGGAAGACCATTTTATATGAATGTGAACTTGATTTTTGTGAAGAAGCAATTGAATCCTTCTTGTCGAATGGCACTGACACATGAATTTGAAGAGTTGTACACTAATAGCCTATAGGAATGGGTACATCTACCTAAGGAAAAAAATGTTATTGGATATAAATGGGTGAACAAAATTAAGCACAAAACAAATGGGGGTGCAGAAAGTATCATAGTTAAGTTGGTTGTAAAAGGATATACTCAATAGGCTCATATAAATTATACAAAAGCATTCTCGCCTGTAGCCAAAATTACTGTTTAGGATTTTAATTTTTTCCTAATTGTGATGAATGGACGAGGATTTTATCAACTAAAATGTGAATAATCTTTTCTTTTATCGTGATTTGTGTTAGGAGGTGTACATGGAATTTCCACAAATACTTGTGAGGGATAATGACAACATGATTTATAAACTAAACAAGTCATTGTGTAGTCTAAAACAACCCAGTAGACAATGGTATGATAAGCTAGCCTGCAACTTTTGTTCAAAAGGATATACGCACTTTAACAATGATTTTTCATCATATATTCATATAAAAGAAAATTAGAGGCCCACCTACATGGCGCCATCAGTTAGAATTTCCTTTTAAATTTATTTATTTCTAAAAATAGTCTTCTTCTTTCATAAAAATATGTGACTTTTATGAAAAGTTGTGATTTTTATGATGACTTGGGACTTTTATAAAAAGTTACCCAAAAATAGTCATCCCCTTTCATGAAATGTGACTTTTATGAAGAATTGTAGTTTTTATGACGAGTTACGATTTTTATGAAAAGTACTGAACTTTCCGAAGAGTTGTAACTTTTGAAAGTACGATTGTAGTTCTTTCACACTCTCTTTTGTTGTCTATAGATAGAGAGATTTCCTCTCATCTTAAAATAACAAAAATTTTGAACTTCTTTTTCTTCTGCACGATTAATTATTCAAGTACTTTACTCATGTTAAATGACTCACTGACACCATTCTTTTTGTATCAATATACTTGTGAATAAAATCGTTCAATCCTAAGAGGATCTATTCCATTAAATCTCGGGTATTAGAGGGTAATAATTCTTTAAGGGGAAATTGTGCATTCAGTGGGCTTATTTTTCCTTTCTGTTTCATTCTATTGTTATAGATCCTGTTATATGTTTTTTACAGTCATTAATTTGAGCTTATTATATTAGTTGTTATTTTTAGTACATGTTTTAAACTTTTTTGTTTATGTTTCTGCATAGTTATTGTTATAGGTATTTGTTAATTCATATAAATATTATTAATTTATTAAATATTTCATGTTGATGTTCGTCTAATTTTCCAAAAATATCAAATAGTAATACTTCGATAAATTATAAAATCAAATTAAAGATGATTGATTGAATGATAAATGATAAGATGCTATAATTATTATTTTCCTTTACATTATTAATGCTCTTTACTATGTAAGCTTGTATATAAGATAATATAGTATTTTAGTTTTAATGACTGATAGATTGTAAGGATTATTTTATAAACTATAACTAGTTGCTTTATAAAAAATAAAAAGGGTGCTCCCGAGTATTTATTGCTATCTATGTTGAGTATAGGGGTGTTAAATGGGCGGGTAGGGTTGCAATTGGGATATTAAAATGGGTTGAAATAGAAATTTTGTTGGGTCTTGACCCGCCCAAGATTACTTTGGGCTCAAATGTCTAAAACACGGGTTGGATCTTGACCCGTCCAATTTGACCAGATTAATCTCAATAATTTAACATATTGATATTTAACTTTTGCAATCACAGTTTGAATTTTCGCTCAAGAATTTTTGTTAAAAAGCTAATAAATGGATAGATAAATAATAAAAGATGTTAAATAGATAATCATTCATACATTCAATATAGGAACATATCTTACTAAAAAGTTTTTAAAACGGGTTGAAATTTGAGATTGAATTGGGCTCAATTGAGGATTCTCTTCAAAGGGTTTAGGCTTGAATGAGTTAAGATCAAACTCAATTCAAATTATCTTGAGCCCAACTCTTAAAATTCTGTACTGGTTACCTATGTTTGGGTTTATTTTTGACACCCTCAGTTGAGTATATGATCTTGAATGTACTGTTTTAGAAGAAGACACTTTGCAATAGGCGTTTTTGCTTGATATTTTAAGATAAAAAATCTTGGAAATTTACACTATTTTCTGGGGCTAGAAAGATTATGTAGACAGGATGACCTTCTCATCTCCTAGAAAAAATTTACTGTTGATATCCTGAAAGACTATGACTTCATGAATTACAAGGTTTCTACGTCACCTCTTGATTTCGCTGAGAAACTTAAGGCTACAGATGTCAAGCTACTATCAGACCCCACTCACTATAGAAAGTTGGTAAAAAAACTCTATTTTTTTCACAAACACAGGTATGAGTATACCCTGCAGTGTTTAACATCTTAGTCAATTCATGCAGT
>JAKWJD010000787.1:0-15337 GCA_027705065.1 Solanum peruvianum | reverse complement strand
TATTTCTACTTAGCAGTTAAATTCTATCTTATCCTTATCCTTATCCTTATTCTTAGTTTTTAATCTTATCCGTAGAGTTGATTTACTTGTAAACTGTATATAAATATCTGTGTTATAATGAAGTTTTTTAGTTTGCTTTCATAAATTTGTCTTCACTAATACTCCTACTTGTTCAATAACAAAAGAAAAAAATATTGTTATGTTTTTCCTTCTCTGAAAAGTAACAACTTTTTTTTCCATAAATAGAGGAAAATTTTAAAAATAAAGGAAAAGCACACCTGTTGCCATCTGACAGGAGTTGAAAGCTAATCTTTTGTATATCTGAGAAATTTCCAGATGCTTGTTCAGCTAATGAAAAATTATTATTTGTGGTTGGCATAAAATTCCAAAGTGGTAGTTTGTTTTTCATTCAATTTTTCATAAAATCTTTCCTTTTCTTTTGCTCCTTACTGGTGTCATTATATCCAAAGTGTTTTGATGTTTCATCTAATTTATCATGTATTTGGCTGAATTATCCAGAGCTTTCACCTGACAGAAGACGACTAGACTGGAATTCAAGAATGAAATAGCTGCCGGTGCTGCCAAGGGCCTTGAGTACTGCATGATAAAGCAAATCCCCTTGTTATATACAAAGATTTAAAATGTTTTCTATATTTTGCTGAGAAGACTACAATCCCAAGCTATCTGATTTTGGGTTGGCCAAGTTGGACCTGTAGGCGACAAGACCATGTTCCACCAGATAATGGGAACCTATGGCTATTGTGCACCAGAATATGCAATGACGGGGCAGCTTAAAACAACTAATTGATAACAAAATAATAACAAAAGAAACGCCGAAATATAAGAAAGGACATTTGTTGGAACAACAAAATTATGGATAGACAAATTTACCTCAGAAAGTCTAGAAACACTTAGAAGTGATAGAAAATAAATGGATTCCATCAACAACAAATATAGATATACTAGATAAATATGAATTAGCAAAAATTGTATTATCAAATATAATTTTTTGTTCTGGATAATTCTTCATTTTGATAGTCTTTTTTGGATATTATTTTTATATCGTCTTCAGACATTAGATTTCTTCTGTCATTACATCATTATCTAGATCAATATTTTCTTCTTCATTTTCAGTTTCTATATCTGATACTTCATATATACTATCATTTTCACTTAATTCATAGTCTACATATTCTATTTGCATATATTCATCATTATCTATAATTTTTCTGCAATTTGTTTTCTTTTTGGATCCTTGGGTAACTTACAATCTCTAGCTACGTGTCCTATCTTCCCGCAATTGTAACAAGTAAATTGTGATGTCTTTCTTTTTGGTCTATATGGTCTTTTTATTTTATAGTTTTTACATAATATCTTTGTCTTGGCTTTTTATATTTATACCTAGTTTTAGTTTTTCTATAATTTTTGTATCGTCTAGGTTTTGCTTTTATAATATTTATTTGTACATCAAACTGTGGTGCGTTTTATTTTTACAACAGGCTAAATAGTTTGATAGCTATGGTAAGAATAACAAAAGAAAACGAAGAAAATAGATAAATCAAGAGAAATTGAAAAAAAATAAAAATACAAGCAAAGCAAGAAGTACGACATCTAGAAGAAATAAAAAATACAAGAATAAGTGAATTAGAAAAGAATTGGCTAAGCTAAAAGTATTATATGAAACCAAACAAAAAGAGAAACAGGAAGAAAAAGATAAAGATGACTTAGTAATAAAAATAATATTTTCAAATTTAGGAAGACGAGATATAAAAAAAATAGGAAATAACTTATACTTATGATATATGTCACTTCTCATCTTACGGGAGATTTGAGAAGAAAGAAATAAATTTATTTGGCAGAATGACTAATTGTATTGTACGTTTTATACGTCACTATGGTATGTTTATTGTGAACTAACGAAAGGGCAAAAGAAAGAAATAGTTCTTGCCTATAAGGGGTGTGGTCATTATTGTGTGACATACAAATTTGTCATTGGTTGTGTACCTATGGTACAACAAAAGTAAATCAGAAAGACGTCTTGCTCGTAATGATTTTGACCATGACAATAATAATATAATTTCCTCCTTGAAGACTCCTTGGGAGATGCTCACCATAGGGATGGTGTCATGCAATATGTGATAGTACACAAAATTAATTGCAAGCTCTAACGAGTTGTCCTATTATCAGAGGAATAATTTGGGGTTGTAGTAAGTCTCAAAAGAAACTTTTTAAGTTTCGGATGAATTGAAAATAAATATTGAGACTATAAATCACTACAACCGAAGAGGTAATAAATGTTTATGTAAAAGATTACCCCAATTTTCTTTTGTTTGTTCCATGCAAACATGTACATGCTGATGAAATCACATGTAAAAGTAAATTATAAGTGTACTAAAATAAAGATCAGTTGGCATGACTGGTTGACCATTCCGATTAAATGTGATGCAAACGTGATTGAGAATTTAGGTGATTTATATGATGAAGAAATAAGATTCTTCAAGAATTCTCTTATGTTACTTGTTCTCTTGATAAAATGATCATTTTACCAGCTAAGGTTGGGATTGTAATCCCCTAAAATTTTTGGAACATATAAAAGGGTGAATATGGGCCCGTTCACCTGTCATTGGGGATCATTTGCAACTATATGATTGATGCATCTATGCGATGATCACATGTATTTTGTTGTACTTACAAATTGGTTTTTGTAAGGTTGTTTGCTCGAATTGTTTAAATTAAGAGCACAGTTCCAAACTATGAAATTATATTGATAATGCTGGTTGATTTAGCAGAAATTGTATGCCTCCAATTATAGCTAAATCATGGTTATGAGAACAAAACTCCCAAATAAGATTTGGTATGAGATAATTTATTTAACATGTAGCAACACATGTATGCATCAAAACCAACAAGGTTTCCCCATTAAAATTGGTTCAGGGTCAGGAACCATATAATTTTCATCTAAAATGTTTAATGTGCGGTTATGATTTTATTTTCTCCACCACGCACAAAGATGAACTTCCAAATAAGGTTGGAATGAATGTTAGATTTTCTAACATTAGGGGGAGAGATGATTGACAGCTGAAAATTATGTGTGAGCTTAATTATGAATTATCTAGATCCTCGTTAAATATATATGTGAACTTAAAGTTCAAGGATAATTCAGTTGCATAATGTTGCAAATCAGTTGCCAGATGAATGCACTGACCCTATGATATAATTCAGCTGCAAATGCTTCAATGTGAAGTCCTTGAAGGACTTGCTAGTAAGTTTGATATGAAAGATTTAGGAGTTGCTAATGTGATATTAGGAATTAAAATTCTTAAAACTCCTAACGGTCTAGCATTGTCTCAAACTCATTATATTCAAAAGATACTTGAAAATTCAAATTTTTGAATTTTAAAAGGGCAAAGACTCCAATTGATGTTAATCTTTATCTTGCAAAGAATAAAGGTGAAAGTCAGTCTCAATTGGACTATGCTAGCGTATTGGGAAGCTTAATGTATGTCATGAATTGTACACGACCAGACATAGCTTGCGCTATCAGTAAACTGAATCGATACACAAGTATTCCTAATCATAATCATTGGTTGGCAATGAAGAGAGTTTTGGGATACTTAGATGACACTCAAAACTATGCTTTACATTACAACAAATATCCAGCCGTTCTTGAAGGATAGTGATGCAAATTGGATTACTGGGTCAACTGAAACAAAATCCACAAGTGGATACGTTTTTACTATTGGTGGAGGAGCAATATCTTGGAAATCATCCAAACAAACATGTATAGATCGCTCTACAATGGAGTCTGAATTCATTGCTTTAGACAAGGCAGGTGAAGAAGCTGAATTGCTCCGGAATTTCTTAGAAGATATTCCATTTTGGCCCAAACCAATGGCCCCTATGTGCATACATTGTGATAGTCAAGCTTCAATAGGAAGGGGGAAGCATTATGTATAACGGCAAGTCTCGTCACATAAGACGAAGACATAACTCTGTGAGACAACTACTCTCTAGTGGAATTATCACAATTGACTATGTGAAGTCAAAAGATAATGTGTCAGATCCACTTACAAAAGGCCTAAATAGAGAGGGAGTTGAGAAATCATCGACGGGAATGGGACTATGGCCGAGAACAAGTCATCGTGGCGGTAACTCTACCTAGAAGACTGGAGATCCCAAGATCTAGGTTCAAGGAGATAAAACAAAGTCATTGATGACGGTTCAACATTGTCAAAGTAAAAGAAAAAATTATTATTTTATGGTCCATTCTCATGATGAGACAATGTTTAGTAACCAGGATAAAGACATAAGGATTTTTTAATGGTTTCTAAGTTTTATACAGGGAATATCAAATGGTGTATCTATGGGATAATACATTTAGAAATCACCTATATAAGTGTGAAGTGTAAGCCGCTTCAAGGAGAATTCGGTAAGGCCAGTTCTTTAAGCACTTACTATCCAAGATGTGTTCATGACTGAAACGAACAAAACAAGGAGAACTAAGAATAGTTCAAGGGTTGATTGTGTGACATATGTGTCTAGGTATACACCAAAGCTCGACGGTTCAAAGATATCAAATCTAGCGATTGATCGAGTATATCCGATATATGTTCACTATGGAAAAGTTTAAAGGAAACTTACTTATCCAGATATGATTAACCTTTACCTACAAGACACACAAGTTTTTTCATGCATATGTTTTAACAATAGCCTTCCCCATTCATGTGGGGGATTGTTGGGATTTAGCAAGTGTGAATGGAATATAAAAGAGATTATGAAAAGTGAGGGAACTACTTTGGAGGGAAAATGAAAAGTCATTTACAAAGTGCAAATGAAAAGTCATTTCTCCCATATCGGCAAAATAAAGGAAAATTGTTGTCCTTATAGAAGGAAACACTTCCATTACTTCTTAAAGAGCTAAGAAGAAGATGGCCCCCTCGCGCCGTCACTCGGCCTCGAATTTGGATTTGGATTTTGCAAATGATTTGATTGATAAATTTTTTGGACAAAATTTATTTAATCAGTTTTTGTTAAATCAAATAAATTCCGAAAAGTTGTTACTCTTTCCGAAAAGTCGTTACCTTCCAAAAAGTCGTTATTTTCCTAACAGACATAATTTTCTGAAAAATTGTTATTTTTTCCAAAAGACACAACTTTCTGGATAAAATGGGTCTAAACAGATTTCACTGAACAGACATGTTCCTTGCTGAAATTGGCTATAAAAGGAAGTTAATTTTTGATTTTTTAAAACACTAAAAATTTTTCTTTCACTGCATTTATTTTCTCTCAAATAAAATTAAAGTGTCGATCAACTGAGTCTGTGTGACTTGTTGATGTTCTTAAGTTCGTTGAAGTTAAAGATGTTTGAGGTACCGCTATTTCTTTAACAGGTTTAATCCGTTTTATCTTGGGAGAAATTAATCCATAACCTTGGGTACAGTGAGGGAATTAAATTCTTAAGGACACACAGTAGTTTCTGTGGACTCGGATTAATTCTTGTATTTTATATTTTTCTGCTTCATCTTATTTCTGTTTCTGTTTATTAACCTTAAAAATACAGGTTATTGTAAGTATAACAACACACACAAAGACCGAATAGATCAGCAAATTGAACCAAAAAAACAAACCATTTGATTAATAAGTAGACAAAATAAGACCTAAAATCAAATCCAAACGTTAAAATCAGAAGTACCCCTTAAGTTTTCGAGACAAAACTCATGAAAGCAGTGGGAAAAAACCTAAATTGACTAAAGTTTCACCGCACAATAAGGTTACTTAGTGCAAACTACTTTTTTTCTTGATAAAAAAATGGACGGAAAAGATGACCACAAATCAGTACACGTGGTTTGCTTATAAATTTGAAGTACTATTCACAAAGCTTTTCGCTACAACAAATGATAGGCCGTGTTCGTCCAACCCTTCCTTGTTCACTTATATATTAAATATATAGATATATATATATATATATATAAAAGGGGGGTAATATATTAGTATTTGTTTTCATTTATTTTTTCTTTAACGCACTTCGAGAAACATGAGAGCCGTGTTCGTCCAACCCTTCCTTGTTCACTTATATATATATTATATATATATATATATATATATATATATTATATATATATATATATATAAAAAGGGGGGTAATATATTAGTATTGTTTCATTTATTTTTTCTTTAACGCACTTCGAGAGAAACATGAATAATATGTGGATTTTTACTGATTTATTTTTTATGGTTTAAATATATTTATCTTTATGTCTATATGTATAAACATCAAAATTAATAATGAAAGAACATTTTTGGTATTTTACAATATTATATTTTTAAAATAAAATAAAAATTGAAGGGAAATTTGGGAAAATTAGAGTAATTTACCTTAATTTTGTAAATTGACAATTAATATGTAAAAATGTAGGGAGTACACATTAGTGTTACGTTTTCTAATTACTAATGTTTTCTTCATCTCAAAATAAATGGTGTTGGTTTTTTTTTTTTTTTTTTCTTTTTTTTTTTGCTTAAAAAATATTGTCTTATTCTGTAATCAAAAACATGTTAATAATGTTCTTCCAATTTTATCGAGATTAAATAATATAAAAAAGAACTATATATATTTATTTGTAAATTGACAACTAATTTAAAATAATCACATGAGTACTAATTAGAGTCACATTAATAATTACTACTATTTGCTTCATTTCAAAATAAGTGATTTTTTTTTCTACTTTTTTATTTAAAGTAAAATTTTAAAAAGAAAATACACATTAATGTTCTTTCAATTTTACTTTTTGAATTATTGTAAAAAAGAGGCTTCATGCATTTATTTGTGCTAAGACTGTTCAACGGAAACGGCAGAGTGTACACGGTACCGTTTCGGTACGTCCCGTTTCGGTTGCCTATGGGAATCGGTACACGGAACGGGACGAAATCGTGATTTCGTACCGGTGTACCGGTATCGGTTCATTCCGATTTCGGTCAGGTTCGATCCGGTTCCGGTCCGGTTTATTTAATATATATTAATTTTTTATATTTTGTATAATTTATAATTATATTTTTTATAAATTATATTTTATATTTCCAAATACCCGCCCCTGCCCGCCCCTGCAGTTGCACTCTGCACTCTTGCAAGCTTTGTCAAAAGCTGCAGCTGTCTGCAGCTGCAGCCCAGCCCCCCGCCCCCTACCCTTTTTCCGAGACCCGGACCAACAGCCATTTCAAACGGAAAAATTTAAAACGGCTAGTTTTTTTGTTTTATAATTAGAGTTGATTTCTAAAAATTTATATACAAATTACAACTTACAAACATAAGTTGAGAGTATTTGAGAGAATATATATTTCCAAAATTCGATTCATATTTATAACTTATAAGATTTAGCAATTACGGATTATAAATTCTAAAATTTCAAATTTTCAATATTCAATTCATTTCTAAATTATTTATATCATTTGATCATTTTGGGTATTTCGGAGGAGGAATCTTCTTCAAATTTCAAGTTTCGACTCAAGTTTTTAATTTTTCATTATAAGTTTGTTCTTACACAAACGTTTGGTAACTTTCGTTCCACTCTCTAATCTTAATTTATTATTTTGTATTTATTATTTTAACTTGTAAGTTGTTCTGTGTTATATTATTGTTCTTGTTAAGTTGTTTGTATTTGTAATTTATAATTTATATCATGGAGTCTTCTAAAAAAGTGGAAGTAAAAAAGGTTTAGTAGAATCAGTAAAAAAAATTAGTTAAAAAAAACTAATAAAGGTGCTAGTTCTTCTAAATCTAAAATTCCTCTTGTTAGAATGAATACAGATGAATTTACGCATGTAAATGAACTAGTTTTTCCCGTCCCGGTCCTATAAATATTAATTCGGATACTCCTATGATTCCCCATGATTCTATGAAAGAAATTATGGTATTAATCAAGAAAATGAAGAAGTGGAAATGGATGAACAATTAAATTTAGATGAAGAAGTAGATTTAGATGATACACCGACTAGCCCCGCCCCGACCTCAATACAGTCAATAGTATAGGTGTTGAAGCTTCACCTCCGGTTGGAACTACTCGTCCCCCTATTATTCCAACTAGAGGTAAGACCAAGGTACAATGTTCTTTAAAATCACATGTGTGGAAATTTTGTTATTTGAATGAAGAAAAAACTTTTAGTATATGTAATCTTTGTAAACAACATTTTAAATATACATCTGGTGGGACTGGAGGTTCAACGGTGGGATTAAAAAATATTTGATTAACAAGCATAGTAAAGAGTGGTTTGCATATATGTCTTCTCTTGAAGTTGTTGAAAATTGTAATGTTGAAGAATCGGTTAGAGGATCAAATATGGTTCAAAGTGAATTAAATACTTCGAACCCAAGTGGTCCTCTTACACATCAAACCTATAACAAGGATCGTGATCGTGAAAACTTTGCTAAAATGGTTGTTGTTTGTGGTTTACCTTTTAGTTTTGGAGAAATCCGAGTTTTATTGCTTATATTCGTGAAACATATAATCCTAGTTTTAAAGGTTTATCAAGAAGCATGGTAAAAAAGAGATATTTTCGAATTTCAAGAAAAAACAATTGTCATATTTACGTGCCTATTTTGAACTAATGGATTGTAGAGTTGCTATTACTACTGATATGGGTCGTAGTCCTAATGTTTTGATTATTTAACTGTTACTGCGCATTGGATCGATTATAATTAGAATTTACAAAAAAGAATTATTGGTTATAAAATTTGTCAAAAGAAAAAAATCGAAATTTATATTGCTACTACTGTTGTTGAAAATTTTAGATTTTTTGGTCTTTGTGATAAAGTCGTTAGTATTACTTTAGATAATGCTTCTGCTAATTTAAATGCTATTAATATGCTAGAACCTAGACTTTGTCCTATTAGTAAATATGCTTTTCATGTTAGATGTGCCGCGCATATATTAAATTTGGTTGTTAGTGAGTGTGCGGTGTGAAATTATTTGAAAATAGTTGTGATAAAATTGATAATGCTTGTTTTACATTTTTCATATGAATAGTAGTAGTAGAATTAATCAATTTAAAGAACTTTTAATGCATTTAAACTTCCGTTTAGAAAAGTTCCGAAGCATGTAAAAACTAGATGGAATTCCCTTTTATGATATGCTTGAAGTTGCTTATGCATATAGACAACCTATTACTACGCTATTTAATAATCATAATGCTTATCCTGAATTAAAAATTAATGATAGTGATTGGGATGAAGTAAATGAACTTAGAATATTTTTGAAATCATTTTATGATGCTACTAAAATTTTTTGTGGAATATATTATCCTACTATTTCTGAAATTTGAATAAACATATGTGAGATTTATCTATTTTTTCTGAATATAAAACAAATACTTTATTCACCTCTGCTATTGTAGTTATGATTACAAAATTTAAAAATATTTTTTCCTATTCCTCAAATTTATTTAACTGCAATTCTTTTTCAACCCCGAATATAAAGAATATGGTGCAAAAGCTTTAGTTGAATGCATTTATCAGAATTTAGATATTCAACCTGAAGAAGAAAAAACCTGATTTGGAACATGTCAAAATAGTATAAAATTCTTTGCAAAAGAAAGTATGATAAATATTCATTCTTAGATAATGTTGAAAATCCTCAAACGTCTATGAATCAAATAGGTGCTCATGGACGAGTGAAACATAAACTTGGTCTTGACTCTTATAATAAATGTGAATTTGTTAAATATCTTGAACAGGGTACAGATGATATTACAAACGATGACGGTATACCGAAACTATTCAACTGGTGGAGGAATCGTGGAGCTCAATTTCCAGAACTTAGTAGGATGGTGAAGGATGTGCTTGCAATTCAAGGATCATCAGTAGCTTCGGAGGCAGCTTTCAGCGCGCAAAGATTTCAAATTGGAGACCACAGATATTCGTTAGCAGAAGACAGCTTGGTCCAGTCTCTAAATAACACTGATATCTCCAAGTTTTCTTCTGCTAACGAATATCTGTGGTCTCCAATTTGAAATCTTGTCGCGCTGAAAGCTGCCTCCGAAGCTACTGATGATCCTTGAATTGCAAGCACATCCTTCACCATCCTACTAAGTTTTGGAAATTGAGCTCCACGATTCCTCCACCAGTTCAATAGTTCCAGGTATACCATCATCGTTTGTATATATCATCTGTACCCTGTTCAAGATATTTAACAAATTCACATTTATTAGAAGAGTCAAGACAAGTTTATGTTTCACTCGTCCATGAGCACCTACTTGATTCATAGACGTTTGAGGATTTTCAACATTATCTAAGAATGAATATTTATCTTACATTCTTTTGCAAAGAATTTTATACTATTTTGACATGTGTACCAAATCAGATTCTTCTTCAGGTTGAATATCTTAAGTTCTGATAAATGCATTCAACTACAGCTTTGCACCATATTCTTTATATTCGGGGTTGAAAAGAATGCAGTTAAATAAATTTGAGGAATAAGAAATTTTCTTTTTAAATTTTGTAATCATAACTTCAATAGCAGAGGTGAATAAAGTAGTGTTTTATATTCAGAAAAAAAATAGATGAAATCTCACATATCTGTATTAAAATTTCAGAAATAGTAGGATAATATATTCCAGAATTTTTTTTAGTAGCATCATAAAATGATTTCATAAATATTCTAAGTTCATTTACTTCATCCCAACACACTATCATTAATTTTTAATTCAGGATTAGCATTACGATTATTAAATAGCGTAGTAATAGGTTGCCGATATGCATAAGCAACTTCAAGCATATCATAAAAGGAATTCCATCTAGTTTTTATATGCTTCAGAACTTTTCTAAACGGAAGTTTAAATGCATTTAAAGTTCTTTAAATTGATTAATTCTACTACTACTATTCATATAAAAAATGTAAAAACAAGCATTATCAAATTTTATCACAACTATTTCAAATAATTTCACACCGTCACTAACAATCAAATTTAATATATGCGCGGGCACATCTAACATGAAAAGCATATTTACTAATAGGACAAAGTCTAGGTTCTAGCATATTAATAGCATTTAAATTAGCAGAAGCATTATCTAAAGTAATACTAACGACTTTATCACAAAGACCAAAAAAATCTAAAATTTTCAACACAGTAGTAGCAAATATAAATTTCGATTTTTTTCTTTGACAAATTTTATAATCAATAATTCTTTTTTGTAAATTCCAATTATAATCGATCTCCAATGCGAGTAACAGTTAAATAATCAAAACCATTAGGACTACGACCCATATCAGTAGTAATAGCAACTCTACAATCCATTAGTTCAAAATAGGCATGTAATATTGACAATGTTTTTCTTGAAATTCGAAAATATCTCTTTTACCATGCTTCTTGATAAACCTTTAAAACTAGGATTATATTTTCACGAATATAAGCAATAAAACCCGGATGTTCTCTAAAACTAAAAGGTAAACCACAAGAACAACCATTTTAGCAAAGTTTTCACGATCACGATCCTTGTTATAGGTTCGATGTATAAGAGGACCACTTGGGTTCGTAGTAATTAATTCACTTTGAACCATATTTGATCCTCTAACCGATTCTTCAACATTACAATTTTCAACAACTTCAAGAGAAGACATCTATGCAAACCACTCTTTACTATGCTGTTAATCAAATATTTTTTAATCCCACCGTTGAACCTCCAGTCCCCCAGATGTATTTAAAATGTTGTTTACAAAGATTACATATACTAAAAGTTTTTTCTTCATTCAAATAACAAAATTTGCACACATGTGCTTTTAAAGAACATTGTACCCTTGGTCTTACCTCTAGTTGGAATAATAGGGGGACGAGTAGTTCCAACCGGAGGTGGAGCTTCAACACCTATACTATGACTGTATTGAGGTCGGGGGCGGGGCTAGTCGGTGTATCATCTAAATCTACTTCTTCATCTAAAAATTAATTGTTCATCCATTTCCACTTCTTCATTTTCTGATTAATACCATAATTTCTTTCATAGAATCATGGGGAATCATAGGAGTATCCGAATTAATATTTATAGGACCGGGACGGGAAAAAACTAGTTCATTTACATGCGTAAATTCATCTGTATTCATTCTAACAAGAGGAATTTTAGATTTAGAAGAACTAGCACCTTTATTAGTTTTTTTAACTAATTTTTTACTGATTCTACTAGACCTTTTTACTTCCACTTTTTTAGAAGACTCCATGATATAAAATTATAAATTACAAAATACGAAACTTAACAAGAACAATAATAAACAAGAACAACTTACAAGTTAAATAATAAAGAACAAAAATAAATATAAGATTAGAGAGTGGAACGAAGTTACCAAACGTTTGTGTAAGAACAAACGATTATAATGAAAAAATTAAAACATTGATGTCGAAACTTTAAATTTGAAGAAGATTCCTCCTCCGAAATACACCAAATGACCAAATGATATAAATAATTTAGAACTGAATTGAATATTGAAAATTTGAAATTTAGAATTTATAATCCGTAATTGCTAAATCTTATAAGTTATAAATATGAATGGAATTTGGAAATATATATTCTCTCAAATACTCAAACTTATGTTTGTAAGTTGTAATTTGTATCTAAAATTTTTTTAGAAATCAACTCTAATTTATAAAACAAAAAAACTAGCCGTTTTTATTTTTTCCGTTTGAAATGGCCGTTGGTCCGGGTCTCGGGAAAAAGGGTAGGGGGGCGGGGGGGGCTGGACTGCAGCTGCAGACAGCAATGTAGCTTTTGACAAAGCTGCAAGAGTGCAGAGTGCAGACTGCAGGGGCGGGCAGGGGCGGGTATTTGGAAATATAAAATATAATTTATAAAAAATATAAATATAAATTATAAAATATAAAAAATATAAAAAAATTAATATATATTAAATAAATCGGACGGGAACCGGAATGAACCGGGATGAACCGAGGGGTCGGTACGGTACGAAATCACGGTTCCGTCTCGTTTCGTGTACTGGTTCAGATTATATCGGCCCGTCCCGTAGGCAACCGAACGAGACGAACCTGAGCAGTACCGGTACGTCCCGTCCATTGACCAGTCTTAATGGTAAGAGTACTAATTAGTGTCATGATTTACCGTGGTTTCATGGTTAATTAATACTTTTTCCTTAAGTTTAGTGTGTCCGAAAGTCTTTTTGTGCTAGTTTTTATATAAGTTTCTCTTCGTTTTGCATGAAATCTATGGGTCCAAAGTTGAATGCGGAGATTTTGAGCAAAGAAAATGCAGAAGAGACCACCTACGGAGCTTATGACGGTCCGTCGTGCTCGTGACGGTCCGTAGGTGGCAGCGTAGTAAAGCTGCTGACGGAAGATGGGGAAGTCTGACCAAGTGTGGGGGTACGAAGCTTGTGACGGTCCATCGTGGCTTTGACGGTTCGTCCTGCAGGTTCGAGTTGAGTTCAGAGAAGTGAAGTGATCCCCAGTACCCGATTCCATGAGTTGAAGTGTTTGGAACGATAGACCCTCGACGGACCGTTGTGCCTATGACGGTCCGTCATACTTGTCGTCGAGGGTGGTGAAGAGAGCAGAGAGTAGAAGTAGAAGAAGAATTGCAAAAGTATAGGACGACGGAGTCCATGACGGTCCGTCGTGACCACGACGATCCGTCGTGTGGTCCGTCGACCCAGCCGCGTTTTGGCAGATTTCCAGCAAATAGAGTCCTTGTTTAATTAGGTTTTTTATTTTATATAAATAGTTCGAAAAACCTCGTTTTTGAGGTTTGACTCTGTTAGGTTAGACTCTTAGATGTAAAATTCCTTATTGATAAAAACATTGTATTGTGAGATTTTTATAATCGTTAGACTTTTTGTGAGATTATGTGATTACTTTGATTTTTTGAGTCTTGCAAGTGAATATGGTGATTAATCAAGCAAACTTTTGGATTTTACTCTTTCTCATTGAAGTATGTACATGAATTCTTATCTACTATATTTGAATATTGTGTTTATGGCTATGAGTAACTAAAACTCCATAACAAGGTTGTGGGACCATAGGCAAATAATGAGATAAACCCTAACTAAAATAACAATTTCTAGAATAATGTCTTGCTATATTAATAATTCTTTCGCTTAGAAGTTTTTTTAACGGATGGACAACGCGTTAGAACTCGCCTTAATGCTACTTGCCGGACTAAGAGGTAGATAATAGGAAAAGAATTATTAACATAGATTGGTGTATACTATCTAATAGGCTAGTATATTGATGGTACGAGGTAATAACTTAGTCAAATATCGAATACGATGCTTAATATGAGGTAAGGATAAGGGGGTTAGGATAGCAACACACGTAGGACCAAGGTGCGAGAGTGAGATTTTCTAGATGCCGGACCAAGGATTTAGAAATACATAACTTATCACTTTGCATGCAAGATACTAGGAAAGAATTGTTATAGTTAGAGTTATCAAGTTAAGAACCTGTGGGGAACACGTAAACCCTAGTTACTTTGATTAATTGATTAAAATCCAACATTCAAAGTTGTTAAGTGTCTCTGTCAAGTTGTTATTAATTTTACTCATTTAGAAATAAAACCCCCCTTTATGTTTTTACTTTCAAAGGAAGTCATTGACCAAACAATAGTAATACAGGTTGAAGTAAGTTAGTCTATTTTATCCTCGGTGGGAACGATCCAACCTCACTAGTTGGGTTATTTACTTGACACGACCGCTTACTCTTATTTGCGAAGTAAGTTTGAGCGTATCAAATTCTGGCGCGCTGCTGGGGGGGGATCATAGATTTTAGATTAACTTGAACTTATTACTATAGTTTAGTTATTTTGTGATTTTACTTGTTTTATTGTTTTTGATTTTTTTAAAAACTATCCTCCTTGTATGCCAAATACACGGAGAGGGAAAACAGAAACCCCTGTTTCCCTACGATCACGAGTTAGAGCGTACATTGCGCAATATGAATTGAAACTTGGGAATAAATGATGATGATCCGAACCAGAACATCCCAGCTCCGGTTGATGTTCATGGTCAGAGGTTACCCGATGCTCCGGTTGTGAACACCAACAGAGGGTACAAAATCCCGTACCACGGCCCAGCATACTACAAAGGGTATGATAACATAGCAGACTCGGATGGCCACTTGTCTGCCCCCTCTACCCACAAGCCACACCTTTGTGGTAACTAGTAGCCTGATGCAAATGCTCACTGCCAGAGGTTTGTTTTCAGGGCTACCTTCTGAGGATCCACATGCCCATATAGCTAAGGTAAGGGCAGTGTGTAAAAGTTGTGTGGGGAGGCCTGATTTGGATCTAGATGTAATAGGACTCAGAGTGTTTCCTCTCTCACTGAGGGGAGATGCTGCTATAGGGTTCATTCAA
>JAKWJD010000786.1:0-15448 GCA_027705065.1 Solanum peruvianum | reverse complement strand
ATCCTCTTTTTTTTATATGGTTTTGTGTAGTGTGTGCAGTGTACGTGGGGTGTGAGTGGGGTGGGAGAGGGGAGGGGGTCGTGGGTGTGTGGCGTGGGTGTGTGTGTGTTTTTTTTTTAATATTAATATTAAAAATATAGATAAAATGATAATTATATATGGGTATTAATTATTTTAGTAATACTAAATAAAGGTATATGGGTATTACATAAAAAATAATACTTAATAAATCTTATGTGTATTAAATAATATATGTAAATATATATATATATATATCCTGACTATATTATGTATATATATATATATATATATATATATTATATATATATATATCTATATATATATATATCTTACTATATCATATTTTAACAGTCAAATAAACCTTATCTAATAAAAATTATATTTATCTTGTTTATTTTTATATCTTTTAAATAAACTTAATGAAAATAATAATAAAAAGTCAAAATATATTTAATTTAATATTGATAAAATTATTTATGCTTTAAAAATTGGTGTTCTATTTAAATTCGGTCAAAATTACGTGTCTACAGTTTGCCCCTCTTTGACTGAAAACACGAAGAGTTTTTCAGACAAAGAAGTAGACAAAGTGAAAAGTTTTGACCGAACTTTAATTTGAAAGACCAAAATTTGTGCGACCGAGTCCTTGTTTGGACATCCTACATATCCCGGGTGATAAGGGAATCAGGCCTCTTGTAGTTCGAGGAGATAAAGTGATGAGTTGGAAGTTAAGTGAGGTTCCATCGAGGCTCCAGATCGCGGCTCTTATCCTTACATAAAAATTGAAAACTATTAGTTAAAAGAAAAACAAATGTATAAACTTCCATCCACGCAGATTTTCTTGAATCTTCACTTGAATTTTGCTTTAAGATATCACCTTGATTTTTGAGTGAATATCTTAACTTCGAATTGGAATGGAGGCTGAACTTGCCACTAGAAGGAACTTTGACATTCTTCAAAATGACAACTTGAAAAATGCTCTGGAATAAATGCGTGTTTTCTTGATCAAAAGTTGACTAGTAAAAGATGTGTGGAAGTCAGGCTGGTACATGCATTGAAGAAGCTAATTCTAACCATCATGGAATTGCCATTCTAAAAAATTTGAAACTTTGTTCTTGAATTTCGAATCCAGGTCTCGCTTGAGAAAACCTGAGAACCACCACGAACAAAAAAATAAATAAAATTTTTGCCTCAGTTTTCACTGGGAAAATTTTTGTGAGTTATTAGCAAACATAAATATAAAACATAAACTTCGGCTAGGAAGTGTTTATTTCAGGAGAAAATAAAACCAAAAATCTAGACTAGGAAGTGTTAATCCTATGAGGAAGTAATCTAATCCCATTATTCATGAGGGTCCTGCTAGTTCCATTATCCAGGAGGGTCCTGCTAGTCCCATTGTCCAGGAGGGTCCTGCTAGTCCATTGTCCAAGAGGGTCCTGCTAGTCCCATTATCCAGGAGGGTCCTGCTAGTCCCATTATCCAGGAGGGTCCTGCGTCACATTATTCAGGAGGGTCCTGCTAGTCCCATTATTAAGGAGGGTCCTGCTAGTTCCCATATATCCAGGAGGGTCCTGCGCGTCCCATTATTCAAGAGGGCTCCTGCTAGTTCCATTATCCAGGAGGGTCCTGCTAGTCCCATTATCAGGAGGGTCTGCTAGTCCCATTATCCAGGAGGGTCCTGCTCCTACGTCTGTTAATCCATTATCTGCTACTCTATGTAGGGGGCCTGTCTAGCATCCATTATCCAGGGGAGGGTCCTGCTAGTCCCATTATCCAGGAGGGTCCTGCTAGTCCCATTATCAGGAGATCTGCTAATTCCATTATCCAGGGGGGTCTGCCTAATCCCATTATCAAGGGGGGGTCCTGCTAATCCCATTATCCAGGAGGGTCCTGCTAGTCCATTATCCAAGGGGTCCTGCTAATCCCATTATCCAGGATGGTCCTGCTAATAAAATTTTCAACAAACTAATATATCACGAAACATTGTGAATGTTATCTTCATTATTTGGAAGTAGTTTCTTCAAGGAGAAAAAATAATAATAATAAGAATAAAAAAGAAATATTTTCCACTAAAGTAATTGCTATTTTGATATATATTAGCAAACTTTCATATAATATTCCACAAGTCTTTATTGTAGGGTTCCATTTCGCTCGCTGCAGACTAGGTTGAACAACTAGGTCCTCGAATCCTCAATCTTGAAACACTTGTGTCCTGCTTCAACAAAGAAAATTTGTGAGTTTGAAATGGTGGTGGTGGGTAGTTTGTGGTTCCATCTTTCGACAAGGGCGACTCAAACACTTATGAGGCTTTGGTTGTTTCCAACGGTCAATACTTCTTATTGATTGATAGTACTTTCATCCGAATTTGCTTACTTTGGGACCTAAATCCAATGTCTTTATCCCACAACACTCATTGTTTAGTCTTCATAGGATCAGAGAATTTTCGAATTCAACACTTGAAGACAGATTAACTAAGTAGCCTGATGCTTTGCCTAGTACCGATTAGAGACTTGGTAGCGAGTCTTGAAATTCCTTCCTAGTTTTTTTTTTATTTTTGACAAAGACTCGACTAAAATACATACCAAAAAAGTGACGAAAAAAATATAAGAAAATTAAGAACTATTTTTTTTTTGACAAAGACTCGACTCAAATATATACCAAAAAAAAGTGACGAAAAAAGTATAAGAAAATTACGAACTATATGAGAATAAAAGAAAAGATTCGATGAAGACTCCTTTTTTTTTTGTAAGAAGAAGAAAGAAAAAACTTATCTGAGTGTGGGAGCCGAGTTTACTGATCATGCCATGCAATTTGAATTGACTTCCAGACTTGGCTATCCAATCTATTCATCAGCCATATGATTATTCAATCTTGATGTGGAATCCCACCACTTAATGAAGCCATAAATAATCTGAACCCTTATAGACTTTGTGATATTCACGAAGGTCTTTGCCGCTAAAACTCAATCATGTTAATTGCTCCAGCTCACGTCTGCCTTATGGTGCATGTCAGAATTTCACCAATAAGACTCTCTAATATTCAACTCCTTTTCGCCTTACGGTGCCCACTTAGGGTTTTTATCTTTTACTCACATTTGTCTAATGGTGCCCATTCAGGATTTTTACCTACCCTTACCAACTTATTCTCGACATATCAAGGTTGATGCAAAGACTTTTTTTTAGATGATGGGGTTGATTTTGATCTTGAGATGAGACCAATGAATAAACAAACGACTTTTGCCCCAGTATACTACAATATGAATTTTTGGATTTGGATTTGGTTGAACGAACCCAATATTAGGGCTGTCTACGTATCTTGCCGAAACAAGAATCAGGTCAAAAGTATAGTTCAGGCATACCTAAAATTATTTTTTTGTTGTCTTGATTTTTTGTACAAAAGACATCTTTTGATAAATGAAATCAATTCATGGTTGACAATGTTTTGACTTTAGTTCGGTACCAACAATAACATGATGCATATGAGTCTTCTTCAACTACTTTCAGACAAATTTGAGGTCAACTTTGAGTAATCACTAAAAATTCAAAAGGTATCTCAAACATACTTATGTGTTTACTTGAATTGTATTGCCTAAGTTAAGGGATAAAGTAATTCAAATCTTCATGTTTCAAGTGCCCTCGCAATAAATGAAGTCCTAATTCGCACAATAGAAGTGTTTCGAACTCTTAGGACATTTTTTATCAAAGTCACTCACACTCGGAACGATATTCAATGTATGAGATTGAGATGCCATATGTTTGGCCCTTATGTAAGTATCCTTTGATGTGAGAACACACAAAATGGGATCAAATACACTTATTATTGGCTTGTAATGTAGGTTTGGAGAACGGTTAGGACATTCATTTGGGGTAAAATGATTATTCCTCCTTAAAATTTGCACAATTTTCAATATTTTTTTTTGAAATCTTTTTCCCAAGTCATTTTTTTATTTTCTTCCTTCATTTTTTATTACAGCTTTTTTGTCATTTGCTTGAACTTGCACATACTTGTTCTTTTCAATTTGATATCCAACTTAGATCTCGGCGTTGTTTATCTAATTGATAATACAAACATGGAGGTGAGATTCAGAAATAGTGCTTTTATGCTCTAGAATGATATATGTGAAGTGGGGTTATTCAAATAAAAATGTTTCAGGCTCAAAATGGGAGTCTTATGGATAAATGTCATTTGGTAGACTTGAAAGGCACAATTGGTTCAAAGAAAGCCTATAATCATTCCTAAGTTAAATGTGCTCACAATTTCACTTTAACCAACATTTAGGCCAAGTTCTAGATCAAAAGTCATTCCATTGAATTTTCTCTAAGCTCACCACCAATGCACAGGAAACAATGAGGTTGAATTCGTTTTAACCTAACTTTAAGCAAAATAGTTTCTTAAGTATAACATAAATATATCAAGAGATACCAAATGAATTCTATAGGTCACAACAAAGTTAGTCCGTACTGTCAAATAGTTTAACACTTTGTTATTTTCTTATGCACAATTGTAAGAATTTTGGTACCAACCAAGTCAAATATTGTTAAAAAAAATTTTAAAAAAATTAAGAAGAATCAATTTTATTTTTTTTTTGCCCATTTTTTGTTGCGAGGACTCTTTAGATTTTTTTTAGTTGGACCCGAACCTCAAAATAAGGTTGCCTACGTATCTTGTATAAAGCAAGAATCAGGTCGAACGTTAGTTCCAAAAGATTGTAAACATAACATTATTTTTTATAGGAAATACTTCTATTTTTAATTATTTTTTTTAAAAAAAATATCACCGAACCGAGGAGGATTGCCTACGTATCTCATCGAATTGAGAAATAGGTGTGCATTGGTTTGTTAAATTACCTTTTTATTTATCTTTTAAAAAAATATGTATTCTACCTTTCGAAAACTATTTTTATTTTTGTCATGTTGTTGTAAAAATACAAATATTAACTTTTGAGATTTTACAAATAATTGCCATATTTATTATTTTGAGGAAAATCCTTTTTTTTAGTTTACTAATTTATTCAAAGTTGATCGGCATTCAAATAGTATATTTGTAACATATAACACATACACTTGAACCCAATGTTGAGCCACATTAAATTTTAAAAAAAATGCATATGCAACAAATAAGTGAAACCTATTAAGGACAATAAATGTTTGACACCTGGTTTACTAAGTTTAGCAAACTAATGGAATGAGTGTCTAGACTGTCTATAAAACGAGTGGACTACTCGAGTCGAGAAGGGACAGCTTACCAGTAGCAGGGCTTTCTGGCCTCACTGTTAGTCCTTCCCATAGTAAGACATGTGTTACTATAGAATTCTTCCCAGGAGCGTTTCCGCATCTCTGGTATCTCATGGCTCGGTAGCGTAATCGCATCTCCGAATAAAGTATCTCAGAAGACTCAGATAGATGCGCGAGGAAAGATAGCTATATGATAGTTAACATATTATCAAAAGGGTAAATAAGCAAGCAAATAACATATTATGCAATTAAACACAATATTCACAAATCGATAAGTGCGTAAATACATAATAAAGTCATGTAGAAGTCCATGTTTACAAGCTCGAATTCTAGTTAGTCCCCAGCGGAGTCGCCAGAGATGTCAGAGATGTCACCCTTTTTCGCGCGGCGGCGTAAGGGTTTTTCCAATTTAAGTGACGTTATTAATAAGGGATTATTTTAATTTTTTCAGAGTCGCCACTTGGAATTGAGTTACGGTGTTTCAAGTCACCTTTTATTAATGCCTAATCAAAAGGAAATGACTCTTGTTTGGTCTCCGAACGAGTTCGGCTATGGAATTTGTTCACCAAGGGTAAGGTATTAGGCATCCCTCGAGTCCCGTGGTTCTATAGCACGGTTCGCTTTATGGACATCATGACTTAAACTAATTTATGAATATTGTATTATAAAGACAAATATATTTACCCTCATTCTTTGACTTATATAAATATATTAAAACTACCTTATTTTATTAATCTATGCCCTTAAATTAAAATATATATATACACATATAATGGAATTGAGTTACGTGTGTTCCAAGTCACCTTTTATTTAATCCCTAATCAAAAGGAAATGACTCTTTGTTTGGTCTGCGAACGAGTTCGGTAGTAATTCTGTTGAACAAGGGGAAGGTATTAGGCATCCCTCGAGTCTCGTGGTTCTAGCACGGTCGCTTTATGGACATTCACACTTAAACTAATTTATGAATAATGTATTATTAAGACAAATTATTTACCCTCATTCTTTGACTTATATAAAGATATTAAAACTACCTTATTTTATTAATCTATGCCCTTTAATTAATATATATATACACATATAAATTAAATCAAGCATAGTAAAATAAAATAAGATATTCTTTATTTTTTACTTTTTCTTTTGTTATTATTATTATTATTTTTTTATTCTATTTTTTACATTTTTCTTTTTTTCTTTTGTTATTATTTTTTTATTCTATTTTTTACATTTTTTTTACCTACTCATCTTTGCTATTATTATTATTATTTATGTTATTATTATTTTATACTTTTGAGGTTTTATTGTTTTTTTTACTTCAACCTAATTTTTTTTTGTTTAGACAAAGAAACTTTCAAAAAAAATAAAAAATTCTTTCCTCTCAATTGAATTTTTTTATATATTTTTATACTTCTTTTCTATTATTTTTTTTGTTTTTTCTCTTTTCTCTCTTTATTATTATTATTTTATTATATTTTTCATTTTTTATGTTTTTATTCGATTATTTTTTACGTCACTAACATTAAATAAAATTCTACTAACTAAAACTAACATATATTTACATAATAGCTACACATGTTATCATTATAAACTAAATATCAAAAATTACATGACTTGGACAATTTTACTTAAATATAAAATAAACTATGAGTTATTTAAATATAAAATAAATCATGGTTTGTTATAATAATTTCACATTAAATATAACTATATTAGGGATCTAAACATAAAGTTGATATGAAATATTTTAACAAACTTCATATACAAATATAACGGTTTAACCACATGTGAAATTTGACAACCTCAATATATTACAATCAATGATTGTATAACAAAATATTAAATTATTAAAAATAAATAAATTAAATGGTACCTCTTGCGAAAATTCCACCAAAAGAAAATAATTCGAATAAGAAACCGCGAAAGTAGTCCTCAACTTCAACTTTTGTTTGTGAGTCAAAACAAAATATGTGAATATATTTACTGATTTTTGTTTGTGGATGTAACGACTTGTTTGTCGTTTTGAGCAGCAGATTTTAATTCTGGAAAAACTGGCTGGAACGACGGATACCACGACGGACCGTCGTGGGCACGACGGACCGTCGAGGGTGTCTCGTTCCAAAACACTTAGAAATTCTGAAATTGGGTACTGAAAATCGACTCTCTGAACTTCGTGACGGAATGGCAGGATGGACCGTCACAGGCGTGACGGACCGTCATAGATTCTTCAGTGGAAATCCAGTCTCTGAACCTTGCGACGACCTGCAGGACGGACCGTCGCAGGCACGACGGGCCGTCACAGGTTGCGTAATCCCAGTCTGGGTTGGATTTCTTTACACGTTTTAAGGGACGTTTTGGACTATTCCTACTTTAATCATAAAGTTAGAGGGTTAAGGTAAACAAGCCTAATTACTTGGAGGGTAAATGTGGGTGCCAGTCGCGGCTCGATTTTGGGTCGTGACAAACTTGGTATCAGAGCATTAGGTTCGTTGGTCTCATCACACAAGAACGAGTCTAGTAGAGTCTTAAGGAATGGTAGGGGGACGCTTTTACTTTTCTTTGAGAGGCTATAAGACATTAGGAAAATTCCATTCTTTCTTTCTTTCTTTCGTGCTATTACTTGAATCCAATTGGTATCTAGGTGATACAAATTGGTATCTGACCATCTTCACTCTCTTTCGCAGATGGTTAGAACTAGAGCAACGACTACGCCAACACCAACACCAGCAAGGTAAGGTACAATTGAGCCAGCCACTGGGGCTGTGGCTCAAGGGAGAACAGCGGCAAGAGGTCGTGGTAGAGGTCGTGGGAGGACGTCCTCTAGAGGAAGAGGACGAGCACCTAGCCCATCTGATGCTAGGGCAGTGACTCCTCCACCGACTGAGGAGTAGTAAGAGAGGGGGAGGATGGGGAGAATGAGAACAAGTGCAGAATGAGGAAATGACCACCCCAACCTACCCCATCCCAGATGATTAATCAGGTTCTGGCTTATCTTAGCGGGTTATCTGATCAGGGCCAAACACCCCCAGTGTTTCTGCACCAGCACCTCAGGTTCCGGAGGTACAACATGCGGCTACTATGGCTCCCGCATGGATGCCTCATTGGAGATAGGCACGTTTCCACGTCTGACTACTGGGCCTATAATGACAAATGATCAGCATGAACTTTTCAGTAAGTTCTTGAAAAATTGAAACCTCCAGTCTTCAAGGGTGCTGAATCTGAGGATGCTTACGATTTTCTGGTTGACTGTCATGAGCTATTACACAAATGGGTATAGTAGAACGGTTTGGTGTTGAGTTCGTGAGTTATCAGTTTCAAGGGAACGCCAAAATGTGGTGGCGATCACATGTTGAGTGTCAACCGACAGAGGCAACACCTATGACTTGGGCCTCATTCTCTAGCTTGTTTATGGAGAAGTACATCCCACGGACTTTGAGGGATAGGAAAAGAGATGAATTCTTGAGCTAGAGCAAGGTAGGATGTCGGTTAATGCATATGAGGCTAATTTCGTGCTTTATCAAGGTATGCCACTCAACTCTGTTTCAGTCCACAAGAGCGGATTCGCCGGTTTGTGAAGGGGTTGAGGTCAGAGTTGCGGATTTCGGCCTTACAGGTAGCGGCTACGGAAAAATTCTTTCCAAGAAGTGGTGTAGACTTCGTGATAGAGGTGGAAGGAGTGAAGCCCGATGACTTCACCTCGACATCGACATCAAAAAGGTTTCGAAAGGGAGGTGAGAGGTGAGTTTAAGGTTCCTACTTAGAGGACAGAGTTCCGGAGGTTACTCAGTTCGACCCATTCAGTCTTCACTACAGACTGTAGTTGGGGGTCCACCTCAGATCGGTCAACAATTCTCTGAGAGACCTACGCTTGACTCAGAGAGTGTTATGGATGTGGGGAGACTGGGCATATTAGGAGGAATTGTCCGAAACAGAGTTATAGACCCCCGATAGTCAGAGGTAGAGGTGGTCATGGTAGAGGGTCGTTATACTGGAGGACATGGTGGTCGAGGTAATGGTGGTCACCAATACGGCAGAGGTGATGGGCAAACTGGAGCCACTACATCACAACATGGTAGGGGCAACGAACAAACAAATGAAAGGGCCCATTGTTACGCTTTTCCTGGGAGATCTGAAGCGGAGACATCAGATGCTGTCATCACAGGTAATCTTTTGATTTGTGATTGCATGGCTTCTGTACTGTTTGATCCTGGATCCACATTTTCTTATGTATCTTCATCATTTGCTAATGGTCTAAATTTACATTGTGAATTACTTGACATGCCTATTCGTGTTTCTACTCCGGTGGGTGAGTCTGTGATAGTTGAAAAAGTGTATAGGTCTTGTTTGGTGAACTTTGTGGGGAGAAACACTTATGTAGATTTGGTTATCTTAGAAATGGTTGATTTTTATGTAATTCTGGGTATGACTTGGCTTTCTCCGCAATTTGCGATCTTGGATTGTAATGCTAAAACGGTGACGTTAGCCAAGCCTGGGACAGATCCGTTAGTGTGGGAGGGTGACTACACTTCCAATCCGGTGCGTATCATCTCCTTTCTTCGTGCTAAGAAAATGGTTAGTAAAGGGTGTTTAGCTTTCTTGGCACATCTCAAGGATGACACTACCCAAGTACCTTCGATTGAGTCGGTTTCGATAGTCCGTGAGTTTTTGGATGTGTTTCCTGCAGACCTTCCTGGTATGCCACCGGATAGGGATATTGACTTCTGTATTGACCTTGAACCGGGTACTCGCCCCATTTCTATACCCCCTTATAGAATGGCTCCCGCTGAATTAAGAGAATTAAAGGCTCAACTTCAAGAGTTGTTGAACAAAGGCTTCATTAGACCAAGTGCATCTCCTTGGGGTGCTCCGGTTTTGTTTGTGAAGAAGAAGGATGGGAGTTTTCGGATGTGCATAGACTACCGCCAGTTGAACAAGGTAACTATTAAGAACAAGTATCCTCTTCCTCGCATTGATGACTTGTTCGATCAACTACAAGGTGCTTGTGTCTTCTCTAAGATTGACTTGAGATCCGGCTATCATCAATTGAAAATACGGGCAACGGATGTGCCAAAGACTGCTTTTAGAACCAGGTATGGGCATTACGAATTTTTAGTGATGTCTTTTGGTCTTACGGATGCCCCTGCTGCGTTCATGAGTTTGATGAATGGGATTTTTAAGCAATATTTGGATCTCTTTGTGATCGTATTTATTGATGATATACTGATATACTCTAAAGCAAGGAGGAACATGAGGAGCATTTGAGAATGGTATTGGAAATGTTGAGGGAGAAAAAGCTTTATGCCAAGTTCTCTAAGTGTGAGTTTTGGCTAGATGCAGTGTCCTTCTTGGGGCACGTGGTTTCTAAGGATGGATTGATGGTGGATCCTTCTAAGATTGAGACAGTGAAGAATTGGGTAAGACCTACTAATGTGTCAGAAATAAGGAGCTTGGTTGGGTTAGCTAGCTACTACCGCCGATTTGTCAAGGGATTCTCTTCTATTGCTTCCCAACTGACGAACTTGACTAAGCAGAATGTTCCATTTGTGTGGTCGGACGAGTGTGAAGAATGCTTTCAGAAGCTCAAGACGTTGTTGACTACCGCACCTATCCTTACCTTGCCAGTAGAGGGTAAGAACTTCATTTTTTATTGTGATGCATCCTATTCTGGTTTGGGTGCAGTGCTAATGCAAGAGAAGAATGTGATTGCTTATGCTTCGAGGCAATTAAAGGTGCATGAACGTAACTATCCGACCCATGATTTGGAATTGGCCGCGGTAGTATTTGCATTGAAGCAATGGAGGCACTATTTATATGGGGTTAAGTGTGAAGTCTATACAGATCATCGTAGCCTACAGTATGTCTTTACTCAGAAAAATTTGAACTTGAGACAAAGGATATGGATGGAACTACTGAAGTACTACGATATCACTATCTTGTATCATCCGGGGAAGGCGAATGTTGTGGCGGATGCTTTAAGTAGAAAGGCGGGAAGCATGGGAAGTCTAGCTCATTTGCAAGCTTCTAGACGCCCATTGGCTAGAGAAGTGCAGATTTTGGCTAATGACCTTATGAGGTGAGAAGTAAATGAGAAGGGAGAATTGTTAGCTTGTGTGGAGGCAAGATCCTCCTTCCTTGACAAGATTAAGGGGAAGCAGTTTAATGATGAGAAATCGATCCGGTTTTGAGATAAAGTGTTGCAAGGAGAGGCTAAAGAAGCAACAATCGATGAGGAAGGTGTTTTGAGGATTAAGGGAAGGGTATGTGTACCCCGCGTCGATGATTTGATCAACACTATTCTGACAGAGGCTCATAGTTCAAGGTACTCTATACATCCGGGTGCAACCAAGATGTACCGTGACCTAAAGCAATACTTTTTGTGGAGTAGAATGAAGCGTGATATTGTTGATTTTATTGCCAAGTGTCCAAATGGTCAACAAGTAAAGTATGAACACCAAAGGCCCGGAGGAACACTTCAGAGAATGCCCATTCCTGAATGGAAGTGGGAGAGAATTGCAATGGATTTTGTGGTTGGTCTTCCAAAGACAATGGGTAAGTATGACTCTATTTGGGTGATTGTTGATAGGTTAACTAAGTCTGCTCATTTCATTCCGGTCAAGGTGACTTATAATGCAGAAAAGTTAGCAAAAATCTATATCTCGGAGGTGGTTCGGTTGCAGTCCCACTCTCCATCATATCAGATAGAGGTACGCAGTTTACTTCTATGTTTTGGAAAACACTGCATGCGGAATTGGGTACTAGGTTGGACCTTAGTACTGCGTTCCATCCTCAGACCGATGGTCAGTCTGAGCGAACGATTCATGTTTTGGAGGATATGCTTCGTGCATGTGTGATAGAATTTGGTGGTCATTGGGATAACTTCTTACCTTTAGCGGAGTTTTCATACAACAATAGCTATCACTCAAGCATTGATATGGCTCCATTTGAGGCGTTGTATGGTAGGAGATGTAGGTCTCCCATTGGGTGGTTTGATGCATTTGAGGTTAGACTTTGGGGTACTGATCTTTTGAGGGATTCGATAGAGAAAGTGAAATCGATTCAAGAAAAGCTTCTAGCGGCGCAAAGTAGACAAAAAGAATATGCAGATCGAAAGTTTAGAGACTTAGAGTTCATGGAGGGTGAACAAGTCTTGTTGAAAGTTTCGCCCATAAAAGGGGTGATGCGGTTTGGTAAAAGAGGTAAGCTAAGCCCGAGGTACATTGGACCATTTGAAGTACTTAAGCGAGTAGGGGAGGTGGCTTATGAGTTAGCCTTGCCTCCAGGGCTGTCCGGAGTACATCCGGTATTCCATGTATCTATGTTGAAAAGATACCATAGGGATGGAAACTACATTATCCGTTAGGATTCAGTTTTGCTTGATGAAAATCTGTCTTATGAGGAGGAGCTGTTGCTATTTAAGATAGAGAAGTTCGCAAGTTGAGGTCAAGGGAGATTGCATCCATCAAGGTGCAATGGAAGAATCGACCGGTTGAAGAAGCCACTTGGGAGAAGGAGGCAGATATGCAAGAAAGATATCCACACCTGTTTAAAGATTCAGGTACTCCTTCTCGCCCTTGTTTTTCTTCTTGTGATCGTTCAAGGACGAACAATGGGTAAATTGGTATCTATTGTAACGACCTGTTTAGTCGTTTTGAGCAGCAGATTTTAATTCTGGAAAAACTGTCTGGAACGACGGATACCACGACGGACCGTCGTGGGCACGACGGACCGTCGTGGGCACGACGGACCGTCGAGGGTGTCTCGTTCCAAAACACTTAGAAATTCTGAAATTGGGTACTGAAAATCGACTCTCTGAACTTCGTGACGGAATGGCAGGATGGACCGTCACAGGCGTGACGGACCGTCATAGATTCTTCAGTGGAAATCCAGTCTCTGAACCTTGCGACGACCTGCAGGACGGACCGTCGCAGGCACGACGGGCCGTCACAGGCACGACGGGCCGTCACAGGTTGCGTAATCCCAGTCTGGGTTGGATTTCTGTACACGTTTTAAGGGACGTTTTGGACTATTCCTACTTTAATCATAAAGTTAGAGGGTTAAGGTAAACAAGTCTAATTACTTGGGGGTTAAAAGAGGTAACCTTAAGTTAATTAGTGGGTTATTATTGCCATCTTTATTCTTAATTACATGTTAATTAGGGTAAAAGAAAGAGGTTTGAATAAAGAAAACGGAAAGAACAAGAGAGAGAGAGAATCGAACGAGGGAGAAGAGGAAAACACAAGGCTTTGGGAAATTCTTGCTTGATCACTAGTCTTCGGTGGAGGTAGGTTATGGTTTCTCTTACGATATTCGTACTAAAACTCTTAATAGCGAATGATATGTATTGATAATATTGTAAAATCCTGCTATGTGCTTGATTTGTATGCTTGCATGAACGTGATTGTTAATTGTGATTATATTAAGCATGATGAAGCTATTGAATCCCAAATCTTGATAAAAACCTAATCTCTTGTTAATGATGAGGCCTTGGTACAAAAGAAGGCGTGATGAACTAAACTAATGAGTTTGATGATGCCTTGGTGAGAAAGAAGGCTTGATGAATTGATAGAAGGAGATTAGGGGATCGGAGTGTCACGTTCCGACACATAGAAATTAAGGGATCGGGTGTCACGAACCGACACGTAGTATTAGGGGGACCGGGTGTCACGAACCGACACGTAGATTTAGGGGATCGGGTGTCATGAACCGACACGTAGATTTAGGGGATCGGGTTGTCACGAACCGACACATAGATTTAGGGGATCGGAGTGTCACGTTCCGACACATAGTAGTAGGGATCGGAGTGTCACGTACCGACACAAGAGGATTAATGAATATGAGGGAGCGGAGTGTCACGTACCGACACAAGAGAAATAAGAATAATGAATCTTGAAAGATGTTAATATATTCATCTAATGAACAATTTTCCAAATGAGTATGGTATTGAGGCTTGAGTCCTCATGCTGAACTTGACGGTAATTGTTAATGATATAGTACTTGTTGTTGCTACATGTTGAGTAGCATAGTTGATTTTATGATATTACTTGATATATACTGTTTTCTATTTTGAGTTGGCCGATGATATCTACTCAGTACTTGTGTTTGTACTGACCCCCTACTTTTAGTTTTCTTCTTGTATTTGTGGAGTGCAGCAAACGCGCCGTCGTCTTCGATCAACAGTAATTCAAGCCAGTCTTTACTACAGCGGAATTCAGGGTGAGCTAATGCTTCTAGCTTGGACTGGATCTTCTTCTTCAAGTCTTGATGCCTTGAACTTCCGGCATAGACTAGCTTTTTATGTATTTTAGCTTCTTAGACATTGTTTAGTTAGTAAATGATTATAGATGTTCTTGTGGTGATGACTTCCAGATTTTGGGGATAATAATAGTTATTGATTTGATTTTATTAATGAGTTAAGTCTTCCGCATTTACTTCTGTTGAAATATAATTGAAATGATAAGGTTAGATTGGGTGGTTCGCTCACATAGGAGGGTAAATGTGGGTGCCAGTCGCGGTCGGTTTTGGATCGTGACAGTGGAAGAGTCTTTTTCTTTTTGTTTGTATTTTTTTTTCTTTTCACCTTTTTCTTTCTTTCTTTCTCTCCTTCCCGTTCTTTTTTTTTCTCTCTGTTTTCTTATTTCTTCCTCCGTGTTTTTTTTTCTCGTCCTTTGGTTTGTAGCATAGTTTACTTGTTAATTGGGTGTACGTGGGGAAGGGGGATTGGGGAGTGGATTGTGGAGTCCTTTCCCCCCTTTTTTTAACTTTTTTTTTTTAAATTTTATATATATATATAGATAGATATTATATAATATATATATATATATATATATATATATCTATATATATATAGATATATATATATATATATATCTAACTGATAATATTATAATTATTAATTATTTCTTAAATCATAAAAGCTTAAGGGATAATATATATATATATATATATATATATATATATATATATAAGATATATATATATATTATATATATTATACTATTATTTTATTTTTAACAATCAAAAATAAACTTTTCTAATAAAAATTATATTTATGTTGTTTATTTTTATATCTTTTAAATAAACTTGATGAAAATAAAAAAAAATCAAAATATATTTAATTTAAATTGATAAAATTATTATGCTTAATATTGATGTTAAACTTAAATCGGTCAAAAATCACGTGTCTACAGGTTATATATATACAC
>JAKWJD010000785.1:0-15480 GCA_027705065.1 Solanum peruvianum | reverse complement strand
CTTACTATCATATAGCTTGTGGTTGTTTGTCTTCTCTTGGTTCAAATCGAAAAGGGAAAGTATAGACTTGGGTATTCTTCCGCTGTTATCCTGTCAGGCATTCTTGGTAGTGTCTTGTCTTTCCCAACAAGGAGCAGAATGTGAAGCCCGTAGGGCAGCAATCTCCTAATCCTTTCCAGCAAGCAGAGCACGCACCCTCTGTAATGTTGCATTATCACCCCTTGTAAGAGCTGGCATAGCAGCTACATTACCCAACACATCTTTGATTGTTTGTTCTTCCCACTTCTGAACAGGATCTTTAAGTACTCAAACATCTCACTCAACCAGAACCCATAACCTAAAGAATGAAGTTTGCTATCCTCCACACATATGCATCCAATGTGACTTAATATCAACTTTGGTAGATTGATGGGCTGCCCAGAAATCAAGAGTTCCATCAGTGTAAGATCCAGATAGTTAGCCTCTGTCCTCTGGGTAAAATAACCTTATGCACGACATCAAACAAAAACTTGTCCTAAGGCAGCATTGCCCTTTTTTAAACTCTAGCATATTCCTCCGCAGTTGGGTCATGTGAAAACTTACGAACATCCTAAGAGCACTAAGCAACCCATCTAGTGGAGGCCAGTTTCAAATAACGTAGTGACACCACCCATAATTCGGAACCCCCGAGATTTGGGTAAGGTCATCATGTGTAAGAATTATGTGCTGGCCCCTAACTATACTAAAGATGGACGAAAGTGACACAGTAGTATTAATATAGAACTGTCGTGTTTCTGCTCTACCCATCTTACTTCTTGTAGTACTCTGAAGGAACATGTCAGCCATCCTTGAGGATTAAATGCTTATCAACTCACCCATTTCGTCACCTCCAAACCCCGCAATTAACCTACCCCTTATTATCTTTTTTGTGTGAAGTTTAAAACTCTCTTGATACAAATGCCAAAATATGCATCAAGATCATAGATGTTGTATCGTTCCCTTCAGACTTCCCACTCCAAGTCAAAGGACAAATCCCTTTTTTCTTTTCCCTTTTTTTACCTACAGATTTCTTCTTAATCATTTGGGTTGGTTTTCTTGAGTTATATGTCACAGTTAAGTTATTCTTAATGATAAAGGTGTCACGGATTTACTTTGGATTCTTTTCTTTGATCTTATATGTCACAGTTTGACAAGTAAGATCAAGTAGGCTCTTAATGCTCATGTAGTTAGCATACAAAATCAAAACAAATAATTAAATAAGAGAAAATATTTTATAATTCTTGGACTTTCACCTAATAAATTATCATAAGTTATTTCGTTCCTTCACGTGATTTTTTTTCCATAACTTCTTTACTATATAATTTAAAGCAATCATATATACTTTAAAATTGATTATCTAATTAGTTATTATATCAATTTTTTGCATTATTATCTTGAAAACTTGTTAGAGGAAACCTTCTAAAGTACAATTTATCTCTTTAAAATTATCATCCTATTAATAAACTTGCTAGAATTTAACTAATATATTTCCTTTTTTTCAAAGACAAGATGATACAACGTTGATCTATATAATAGTAATGTAATGTTGAAATTAGTGAAGAATATTCATAAAAAACGAAACCTTTGAAAAAAAAAATGCAATCACACTAAGATGGCTATATATAATTGTCACAATACAAAGGGGGCAAAAGGAACATACTTAGCAAGAGGAACCACAGAAAACGTATGGACAGAACCAAACATGAACTTGATAGATAATTCAAAAAATTTGAGAGATATTGCATATCAAATCATCTCTAGACCAAGGAAACAGGGAAATTAACATGTAGAAGAACACGAAACAACCAAATCAACTTACCTTCCACGGAGAGCTTATAGAGAAGATAGACCTATAATGGAAGAGGAAAATGTACGAAGTTACAAAGCTACCAGCACGGGTATACACAAAGAAACAACAATTCTTCCACAGTTCAACAAAGCAACTTATTATAAATGCATATTTTTATATTACAATAAATGCAAAGTTAGGGCTAGTAACATTGGGACCAAGTCAATTTTTGTGTGCGCGTGTTTGTGTTTCTATGTGTATGCGCGCTTTATATTATGCAATAACGAATTAACGTAAGATAAATAATTCATTTAAGTAAATCAAAATAACTTATGAAAATTTACTGTATGAAGCCAAGCATTTAAGAGTGTGTTTGATCTCACTTGTCAGACTATGACAGATATGATCAAAGAGAAGATCCAGAGGAGATCCAAAACACATTCAACATCAAGAATGTTCAAGCCTAAGGAAGAAAAGGAGATTCAAAGGAGAATGTCTAAGCATTTGAGTGAAGCTGATGTTTTTCATATGATGGGCAAAAATTATTTGTCTATATATGATTACCCTAAATATGAAAATGTTAGCTTCACTCACATCCTCAGTATTCTCCCTTCTAAACTCATCCGCTTCCTCAGTGGTTAAGTTATTCTTAGTGATAAAGATATCGCGGATTTCCTTTTGAATATTTTCTTTGACCTTATATGACACAGTTTGACAACTAAGATGAAGTAGGCTCTTTATGCACATGTAGTTAGCAAATATAATCAAATCAAATACTTAAATAAGAGAAAATGTTTTACAATGCTTGGACTTTCACATAATAAATTATCGTAAGCTAATTCATTCCTTCACATGATTTTTTTTCTTCCATTACTTCTTTATTATACATTTTAAAGCAATTATAAACACTTTAAAATTGATGATCTAATTAGTTATTATATCATTTTTTGCATTATTAGCTTGAAAACTTCTTAGAGAAAATAACCTTTTAAAGTACAAACTATCATTTTTAAAATAATCATCCATATTTTTTAAACTCGGTATAATTTAAGTGATATATTTCTTTTCTCAAAGACAGGATGATGTCTAACGTTGATCTATATAATAATAATGTAAATGTTTAAATAACTTATGGAAAATTTACTAGGTGAAGCCAATTATTAAGTGTCTACTTAATTTTATTTGTCAAGTGTGCAGATATGATCAATAGAAGACTCTAAAGGAGATCAACAAAACATTTAAAATCGAGAATGACTTCAAGCCTAAGGAAGAAAAAGAGGTTGAAAGAAGAATGCCTAAGCAATTGAGTGAAGTTGATGTTTTTAATATGATGGGACAAAATTATTTGTTTATATATGATTACCCAGAATATGAAAAATAACAACTTCACTCAAATCCTCAGGTATCTCCCTTTCTAAACTCCTCCCCTTCCTGGAGGTTAAGTTATTCTACTATTAAAGGTCTCGTGAATTTCCTTAGATTATTTCCTTTGATCATATATGCCACAGTTTGACAAGAATATTTTATAATGATTGGACTTTCACCTAATAAATTACTGTAAGTCAATTCATTCCTTACGGTGATATTTTTCTACCATAACTTCTTTATTATATAATTAAAGCAATTGTCAATACTTCAAAATTGATTATCTACTTAGTTTTATATTATTTTTTTTGCTTAATTAGCTTGAAAACTTATTAGAGAAAAAACCTTTTAAAGTACAAACTATCACTTTTTAAAATAATCATCCAAATTTTTAAACTTGCTACAATTTAATTAATATACTTTTTTTTTCAAAGACAAGATGATACCAACGTTGATCATTATAATAAAAATGTAAATGTTGAAATTAGTGATGAACAGAGAAAACTCAACCTTTTGAAGAAAATTCTAGCATGCTAAGATGGACGAAAAAAAAACAAAACATCAACAACATATATATATATATATAATATATATATATATATAATATATAATATTATAGATTATCTATATATATATATATATATATATATATATATATATATATATATCTATATATATATATATATATATTTGTTATATATTTGTGTTATAGTGAATGTCTAATTATGTGGAGTCCTTGTAGGATATGGTTAGGAATCCTACTTGTGGACCAAGTAAGGGTTTCCCTATAATATAGGGTTTTCCTTCATTGTAAACAAGATTTGTGAAAGATCAATGAATCCTGATTATACTTCAAGATGAATAAGAAGTCTTTTCTCTTCTCCCTACTTCTTCTTTCTTCTAATTTCATATAGTTTCATAACAGGTTATCAGCACGATTGTTCTATTCTTAAATAATTATGAAGAAGACGGGAAAAGTGCAAAAGAGATCTTGCATAAGTTAAATAAATTCTTAAATCTTCAAGGTATGATTTATCTTTATGTTATAATTATTTATGTTATAGATCTGGAGGTACCATCTAAAGTAAGTATTTAAAGAGACTTGTTGACTTTTTTATACGTTTAATTTTAATCGATTGTGAAGAGAATTTCTTAATTTATTTTAATAATTGAATAAGCTTTTCAAACTCTACATGAGGTACGTGATCTATTAAACTATATCTATTAACTGCTAGTATTGATTATAAGAAATCATTAGTCTCAGTTTTGTGTTAATTATAATATATAATCATATTAATGATCATAAAAAATGATAACATTGCAATTATTTTCAAAGGCTTGAGGTTGAGCCTCATTGTGGGTAAGACGATAAATTTAAGTTTTATCGCACCTAAAGAATAAGACGATGAATTTATGTCCAATCAAAAAGAGGGTAAGACATTGGGTTAAAGTCCTGATGCACCATGATGATAAGATATTGGGTTCAAGATCCATCGATTATGACCTAAGACACTTTTATATGGATAAGACATTGAATGTGAGTCTCAATGCACCATATTGATGATATAATAATGACTAAAGAAAAACTAATGTGTTTTTGATGAGAAATCATGAAATTTACTGAATTTGCTCCATTACGTAAAGTGAATATGGTTATAGTGCATAATATGTCTGAAAGAAGACAAGTGATTGAATAATGCACATAGATATTGAATGAGGTACTAAAGCTATCATTATTTAATATGCACACATATTTGTGTTTCATTCATGAAGAATGAGAATTTTTGATAAATGGTAAAAATATAATTCATTCTTTAAGGGAATGAGGTGTAAGCCACCATGCTAGGCATGAGAAAGATTGCAAAAATATTGGCACAAATAATATGTTACATGCACAATTTTCTTCAGATTAGTTCATTCAATGATGGGATCATGACTCACCTAAAGGGTGAAGTAATTGAGAAGAATTAAATCTGAAAATTACTCTTGGAGTAATAAAATTGAAATTTACTCATAAATAGTAAATCAGAAATTTACTAAAGCAAAAGGCACATGGCGTAGTAAACTTGGAGTTTACGAGTACTACTAATTTATTAGTTGGCATGAGTAATTTGGTCATCCCAAAGATGTGCATACTGAGTAATGGACATACATTGAAAACTAGAAGATTCTTTAAGAATTCTTTACGTTGTTTGTTCTCGTGATAAAGTTGATTGGATCAACTAAAGTTGGGACTAATCCCTAAATTCTGAAAAGTATAAAAGGAATATGGGCCCGTTCACCTATCATGTGATATGATAGAAAGATGCATCTATAAGATAATCACATGTATTTTTGTTGTCAACATGTAGTTTGATATTCACAAAATTGTTTGTGCAAAAATAATTGAGTTAAGAACACAATTTCAGAATATGTAATCAAGACAATTTATCTTGATAATATTGATAAATACTCAAGATGATGTGACACTACATGTCTCAAATAGTAAAATCATTGTTTACGAAAATAAAGTTTCATATGTTGATATGAAATATGATATTACATACAAACATAATTGTATGAATCAAACCAATAAGTTATGATCAATTTTTATGTTAATTGGTTTATAGTGAGGGACCAAATGGTTTTCATCAGATAATTTTGATGTGCAATATATGATCAATGAATATACTATGATGCACAAATATAAATTCTCCAAAAGATTGAGATATGTTAGTTTGTCTAACATAAGGGGGAGATTAGAAGCAACACAAAAGTTGTAAATACTCCTATTGAATGTCCCTTAAGGATAAATATATGACATACATGAAGCATGATAGACTAATCAATTCTAAATAAAATAATCCTTGAAAAGGGGGAGATCAAAGAATCAAATGATCATAATAAGGAGACAATGTGCTCTTGGAGAGCCTACGACATAACACTTTATGAAACCTCATGAGAGGGGTAGCTAACTAAAAATAATGAAGTGATGAGATCTCAATAAGTTTTATCGTATTGTGAATCGATACAAAATGGTATATCATTGACAATATCATTGATACAATAGCGCGCAATATTGTAAAAGATTATGAGGATATGAATTCTACATCTATTAAAGCATGCTTGTGTAGAAATAATTATCAAGTGAAAAGTGGAATGATGCATCTTGGTAAGCGTAAAGCTTATTTGACTTGCAATCTAGGCACTAAAAGATGTCATACATCTAACTTGAATGTTATTGCTTGACAAAATTAAATATCCAATGTGTTCAAAATCTAAAGCATATACAAGTTTTTGAAAAACTTGTTTATCATCCTCATAAGGATTAAATCGATTCAAAATGCATGAAGCATATACAAATATTGTTATGCAAGTTGATAACTAGAATGAAACTCTGAAGAGTTTTCAAAAGGCAATAGATTATTTGTTTAAAGAAGTTGAAGTAAGGAACTTCCAAAAATCTTTGACCCTGAAGGGAAGATTTATAAAAGCAGATAGAAGAAAGCATATTTCGTCAAAGTTTTTTACTCATGAGCTCCCAAGAATGGTGATATCAACATGAAAAAGGTCTGTTTAAGTAATATTATTGTTGATTTATTCACCAAGTCTATCAACTACTACTTTCAAGAAGATGGTGCACAAGCTTGGAAAACGAAGATTCTAGTCTCTCAATTGATGTTGTAATTAGGAGGAGTTAATACGCGATGTACTCTTTTTTCCTCACAAGGTTTTGTCCCACTGGGTTTTCCTTGTAAGGTTTTAATGAGGCATCCATAATGCGTATTATTAGATATATGTACTCTTTTTCCTTCACTAGATTTTTTTCCCACTGGGTTTTATCTAGTAAGGTTTTAACGAGGCACATAATCTACCGACATTCTAGGGGGAGTGTTATAAACATATTTGTGTTATAGTGAATGTCTAATTATGTGGAGTCCTTGTAGGATATGGTTAGGAATCCTACTTGGGAACCAAGTAAGGTTTTCCCTATAAATATAGGGTTTTCCTTCATTGTAAACAAGATTTGTGAAAGATCAATGAATCCTGATTTACTTCAAGATGAATAAGAAGTCTTTTCTCTTCTCCCTACTTTCTTCTTCTTTTAATTCATATAGTTTCATAACAATATATATATATATATATATATATATATATATATATATATATATATATATTACTTAATATAAGGCATGTGATAGAGATGAAATTCAAATTTCAAATTTCAAAAAAGGAACAAAATTATCTCATTTTCACATATATAGATCCACTGTTTTAACTAATTATCTCATCAGTTTGTTTTAAATATAAAAACTATGTGTGATAATTATAATTAATTTACAGTTACATCACCATAATTTTAATTTTTATTTTAAAATTATTCCATTTAATTAATTTTAGCTAATTAACAAAATATATTTTTTGTGTTCTGTGGCATTTTTTCCCTCTCCAATGTGCGTTGTGTGAGAGATAGAAGGAGTTACATTATTTTTTGCTTTGTTAGTTAAATTGAAAGAATATAAAAAGGTATAGTTTGCATTACTAGTTTATGTTTGTTTTGATTATTACTTAAATGTATTGTATTTAATTGATAGATATCGTTTGTTTCGTAACAATGAGACGCCCTATTTTATGAACAACCCAATTTGGTGTGTTCCCATTGTTACTTATTTTTTTTAATTAATGTTTTACATAATATTTTCAATACTATTTTACTCTTTACCTTAAGTATTTAAAATAAAAAAAAACCTCCCTACACCTAGAATAATTAAGGATATTTTAGTAAATTTATAAATTACAATCAGTGCGATACAATCAAACCAAACGACTAAAATGTTATCAAACAACAAAAAACAGTACAGTCTAGCCAAACATTGTATCTGTCATACAATACAGTACAATAGAATACTATACAATACAATACATTATGAAAAAATGGGTAACAATGATCCAAATAAAAATGTAACTAAACCACGTCTCAACAACCTATTCTATGCAACTTTATACTTTGACATTCTTTCAAAACTTCTATTTAGGATGCTTCTTTCACATGTTTAAAGCTATATGTGTTAAGGGTGGTGGAAATTTTATAACAAGAGTAGTTATTATATTGAACACCTAGAACTAAGTTTTGTTACAAATCTAGCTTACATTACATCAACATCTCGATTAGCTAAAAATGGCGTTATGAAAATTTTGACAATCACTCTACTGGTAAAAGACAATTAATCCTACACAAATATATATAATACCTCTCTCCTTAAGCTTACTTTAATTTGGACTATGGTGTCATGGAAGGATAATAACATGCGAAATTTAGCTTATCGGGGCAACCAGATAATATCGTTTCTACAGTAGTATCTGTCAAATCTGCGTACCCAATTGTAAGTGAAATTATCAGAATACTCTAATTAACACTAGCCAACACAAGGGTTTGTTGGGTTTTAAAATGTGTGAATGGAAAATGAAGAGTTGCGATTTTGATTGCGACTTTTATGAAAAGCTATGACTTTTATGAAAAGTTGCGACTTTTATGAAAGGTGATGACCTTTCTGAAAGATTGTAACTGTTCCAAAGATTTGTGAACTATCCGGTAAGGCACATGAGAAAATTTTCGCACTAGTCTTTTTTCCTCTCTTTTTGAAATAGAATTTCTTGACTTCTTCTACAAGTGTTCTAAGTATACTTTACTCTCGTTGAGTGGCTCGCTGACACCAACATTTTTGGTAGCAATACACTATCGATTGATATCATTCTATCCTAGGAGGACATACTACAAATCAAACCTCGGATGCTAGAGAGGAATAATTTCCTTAAAGTGACACTATGCATTTAGTGGGCTTGATCTTCTTTCTGTTTTTTTTAGATTCTTGTATGTGTTATATATTTTAGATTTGTGAACTAGCTTTTGTTCTTCAGTTCTTCACTGATTCATTTAACTATGATAACTTCGTGTTTCTTCTACAAAGTTTGTTGGAATCAGTAAGATTCTTTAAAATAAATTGACAAACTTCTTCTTCAAGAAAAAAATTTGTATATATTTTTTTTTTCTCTTTTCTGATTGTAGTTTAAATTTTCTAGTTGAGAAATATTATTAGACTTTGGTGAACTATCTAAGAAATATAAGATGAACGACAGGGTTCAGTTGGCAATGCCTAAAATCCATATTTTTTGGTTTTTTGATTTATATTTGAGACTGTCATATTTTATTCAATTTATGATTATCTCTATTTTAAATATGTCAAAACCAGATGTAAGAGACGATACTGCATGAATAACCTCCTAAAAGAATCATACTTGTTCATAAGTAAAAAAAATATTTTTCTCCCCAAATAAATTATAGAGGCACATATCAAGAAAAAAATTCACCTCGAATCCTATACTATTATATTTCTTTCAATAGATCCACCATAGAAGTAATATAACTTAGATTATGCTTTTTAAGGACTTTCAAATTTTTAATAGTGTAGATTCTGTAATAATAAGAGAGGATTTTTTTTTTAAAAAAAGTATAATTTAATTTTATGTAATGCCTACTAAAATCTTTATTCCACTAAAAGAAACTTGAACAAAAAACATTTGTTGAGCTAAGTTTGGTTTCACCATAATAAGTTGTTTGGATTAATGAAGTTTTCAATCAATCTAAGAATTATTTTTCTTGAATGAATATTTATTAAAATATTTAAATAAAAGCATTGATCTATAGTTCAGAATGTTCCAAATAATATTTGTATCAAATAAAATTAAACTTATGTTAATTTAGCTAGAGAGAGGGGGAGGAAGGGTATACAATTGAAATTGAAATTCAACAACTTTTCAAGTCTTACACAAATAATAATATTGATTGAACAACAATAAAATAAATTATCTAATAAAATAAATTATTGCAATACATCAATAAAACAAATCGTTAATAAGAAAAATATAAACAATACAACATAAAAAATAGGGATAATGCACAAGTACCCCTTCAACCTATGTCCGAAATCTCAGAGACACACTTATACTATACTAAGATCCTATTACCCCCTGACTTATTTTATAAATAATATTCTACCCCTTTTTTACCTACGTGGCACTAGTTTAAAAAATGTCAACACATGTTGGGCCCACAAGATGGTTAAACATAATTAGTTTTTGGGATGCTCATCATTCTGCTCTTCAATATTGTTGTAATTACCTTTTATTGGTTGATCTTCTTCTTGTGGTTGTTTCTTTCGGACAACAACTTTATTCTTCTTAAGAACATTTAGCTTTATCATATCTTTAAGTTTTCAATCACAAACTTCTGAAAATGTCACTGCTTATCGAAAAAAATCATAACTCTTTGAAAAGGCACAACTCATCATAAAAGGCACAACCCTTAAAAAAATCACAACCCTTTAAAAATTGTCACAACTCATTCAAAATTAAAAACCTATCAAAAAAACATACTATCCTTTGGAAAAGTCACAAGCCATTAAAAAAGTCACAAACCTTCAATTTGAAAAGGTATCTTCTTTCATTAATAAATAAAATAAATTGAGCATTTTTTAATTAGGGGCATTATAGTAATTCAACATTTAAAAATTGAGAGTTCATGAATAATAATAAATTATTTACCTATTTTATTATAATGATCTTTTTATTAAGATTATAATTTTGGTGGATTTGTAAGATTTGATAGATTTGACTTCGGATAAAATCTAATGTAAATCAATACATATAAAATGTTATTTACAAATTTTCAAATATTGTCATCTAAAAAAAACTCAAACCAACTGTATAAAACCTTTGAGAAAAGAAAACCCCTTTAAGGTATTTAAACTTTGACTTACCAAAAATGCAAATAATAATAATAATAATAATAATAATAACAATAATAATAATAATAATATAATAATAATAAATTATTTACCTAATGATCTTCTAACTAAAATTATATTTTTGGTGGATTTTTAAGAGTTGATAGATTTTGTTTGATGTTTACTTATGATTTTGTTTGATGTTGACTTATGATCAAATCTAATGTAAATCAATACATACAAAATGTTATTTACTAAATTTTTAAATTTTATCTTGTAAAAATAACTTTTCACGCTCCGATACTACCCCCTCGATGTAACTAGGGATCTAAGATCACGAGTGACCCCAAGCTAACCCTGTGTATGACATATCATACGCATACTAAGAATACTGAATAAGACAAAATCTAAGTGGAAGCTAAACAATAGATAAATGGGAAAGTGGGGAATACACAACTCTAAATGTATAAAACATACTAATAAAGATTTTAAGAATAGTCAAATGATAAACTCATCAATAAAAGTTAATTCTATATATTACTATATCTGAAAAGACTCTAATTGAGTTGAGTTGATGGAACATGCCCCCCTAGCTGATTCTAATGAAATTGAAAACTGAATTAAAATACTAAAATGAAAAGCATGTATATTGTCCTCGAAGTACGAGGACTCACCACTAATGTTGTGGAAATTTAAATCGAGAATCGACCTAAGCGCGATATGGATGACGAGTACCTGAACCTACATCATAAAAGGATGTACCACAAAGTATGCGTCAGTACTTGGAATGTACGGAGCATGCAAGAGATATATACTAAACTAAACAAGTATATATAAAGCTTAAACAAGGCATAACTTCGCAATATTGTAAACGAAGCAAAATGCAGATACTAAAGATAAAATGAATGCAATGACCAAATGCTACTCATAAAAATGACATGATAAACTGAATACTGAAAACCTGGTCAATGCACTATGAGTCTGATTGTGGGAGCTCATATTAACTAAGATAAATCTATGCGAGCTAAACGTGGAGTCTAATGTATACGCTCCATCGGTAGGATCCAATAAACCTTTACAGGGGGTTAAAGATATGACTGACGTGATCACAAAATCTGATGCCCAATAGAGGGGACTCATAATTATATAGTGGACATAGTTCTGGAACTATGAGGGTATGCTAAGCCCTAGTCCACTCGTGCTAAGTCTACTCCAACTGCATATTTATATGACACAAATGCAGCTGAAATATTGAATAGCTCAATATTTGACATGCAAACTGAGAATAAAACATCTCTATACTAATATTATGACATTCAACATGTGAAACATGATTATCTTTTTAACTAACCTAACAAGTGTAATTGATGAACTAGGAAAATATATACAAACTAGGGTTATGAGTTTCATACAAGCAACTAAACACGTACCAAAGAAACATGATATTTAGATTATGGAAACCATAGTAATTGAAATCATAACAGTTCTCCAAGATTATAAAAATCCTCGTAGAAAAGATATGTGAATAAGGAACTAACTTAATTCTAAGGACTTAGTGGATGAAAAGATCCACTTGTGAAATCCCACATACTGGTGACAAAATCTAGAGATAAATCCTTCGATTTTGGGATTCAAACTTGAAGAGAACTTTCTACTTCTTCTTGAGGAGTTGGTCTACTTCCCTATTCTTTTTGGCTGTAATTTCGATGAATTTTGAGGATAAAGGTTTTTTTTATTAGGTTCTGATTAGATTATTATGCTTAAATTGAGTAAAACAACACAATTTAGGTATTACACTACATAGTTTAAGTGCTCAATGTATAAAGGAAAGGACCAAAATGACTCTGACTCAAATCTGACGAGTGCCACCTACTATAGGACTGACGAGCCATCGGTTGACCTACCAACCGTCTGTAGGGGTCCTCGGTCAATCTCTGCCCCACAAGGTTTCACTAAAATGAGCATAACTTCTAACTCCAAGATAGGATTTTAGTAAACTCGGTGGAGTTGGAATGAGGATTCAATTATCATTCATTTAATAGGTCATGGAAACCTAATTTATCTTGTGATAAATGATATGATTGTTTGAAGTTGACCCAACAACCATTTCTCTCCAATTGGTTGTTGACCCTCACCTATGATCCGTAGGTCAAACCACAGACCGTCATGGTCTACTGTTGTCACGACCCAAATGAGCCGCGAGTGGCACCCACCTTATCCTACTATGTGAGCGAACCAACAATTCTAAACCAACATTTACCAATATTTCAACCATAATGAACAAAATATAATGCGGAAGACTCAAAACTTATTAATATAACCAAATAATAAGCTTCTAAAGTTTATCAACTATCATCCCCAAAATCTGGAAGTCATCACACCAAGAACATCTATCCTCAAATTTCTAAATCTAAGAATATTTAAGAAGCTAAAAAGTAAAAGGGATGGTCCATGTCCGAACTTCAAGACATCAATACGTGAAGGAGAGACTCCAGTCCGAGCTAGGAACAGTAGCTCACCCTGAAATCTGATATACTAGAGACTGCCTAGAGTTGCGGACGAGTCGAAGTTGATGGCACGTTTGCTGCACCCCACAGATAACAAAGAGAACAATACAAGCAGGGGTCAGTACAAGGAACATGTACTGAGTAGGTATCATCGGCCAACTCAAAATAGAAAGCAATATATATCAAATAATAATATAAAATCAACTACAACACTCAACAGGTGACAACAACAAGTACAAGGACCATTGACAACAACAAGTACATCTATGAGGACTCAAGCCTCCACACCATTCTCATTTGGGAAATAGGTTCATTAAAGTTGAGTATATTACCATAATTCAAGATTCATTCTCCTCGTTATTACTGTGTCGGCACGTGACACTCCGATCCCCTACTACTACGTGTCGGTTCGTGACACCCGATCCCCTAATACTACGTGTCGGTTCGTGACACCCGATCCCCTAATACTACGTGTCGGTTCGTGACACCCGATCCCCTAATACTATGTGTCGGTTCGTGACACCCGATCCATTAACCTCATTCTTTAGTTCATCAAGCCTTCTTTTATGTCAAGCATCATCTTTAATAGAGTGGATTTAAGGTTTTAAGATTCCACAGTATCATCATTATAATCCATCACCATTACATAATCACAATTTGCAACAACACAATTAAGCATATAGAAGACTTTACAATACCACCCAATACATATCAATCGCTATTTAGAGTTTACTATGAAATAGCATAAACATAACCTACCTCCACCGAAGAATCGTGATCAAGCAAGCTACTTCCCAATGTTTTTTTTTTTCCTCTTCGTTCTCCCTCTCTTCTAGCTCGTTCTTTTTAATTTTTCCTTCTCCAAATTATTTTTCTTTTACCCTAATTATCATATAATTCATTATGATAAAGTAACCCATTATTTATTTAAAGTTATCTCCTTTAACCCCCAAGTAATTAAATTATTAACTCCACCCCCTAATTCCTAATTATAATCAGGAATAGTCCAAAACACCCCTTAAAACTTTTAGCAAAAATCTGACCCAGTCGAGGTTACATAACTCGTGACGGCCTGTCGTTCCTGCGACGGTCCGTCCTGCAGGGTCGTCACAGAGTTCAGAGACACAAATTCGGTAAAGGGATTTGTGACGGTCCATCGTTTCTACGATGGTCTGTGCTGCAATTTTGTCGCGAAGTTCAGAGAGTTGATCCCCGTATCCGAATTTTAGAGTTTAAGTGTTTTGGAACGGAGATCCTCGACAGACCGTTGTGCTTATGAAGGTTCGTCCTACCTGTCGTCGAGGGTAATGAGGAGAGCAGCAGGAGAATTACACAAGTGTGGGACGACGGAGTCCGTCACGGTCCGTCGTGACCATGACGGTCCGTCGCGTGAGCCGTCGACCCAGTCAGTTTTTTATCAAAAGTATTCTACTGCTCGAAACGACTAACAGGTCGTTACAATAGATACCAATTTACCCATCGTTCGTCCTCGAACGATCACAGAAGAAAAACAAGGGGAGAAGAGTACCTGAATCTGTAAAAGGTGTGGGGTATCTTTCTTGCATATCAGCCTCTTTCTCCCAAGTGGACTCTTCAACTGGTCGATTCTTCCATTGAACCTTGATGGATGCAATCTCCCTTGATCTCAACTTGCGGATTTCTCTATCTAAAATAGCAACAGGCTCTTCCTCATAAGACAAATTCTCATCAAGAAGAACCGAATCCCAACGAATAATGTAGTTTCCATCCCCATGGTATCTTTTCAGCATAGACACATGAAATACCGGGTGCACTCCTGAGAGTCCTGGAGGTAATGCCAATTCATAAGCCACCTCCCCTACGCGCTTCAGAACTTCAAATGGACCAATATACCTCGGACTAAGCTTACCTCGCTTACCAAACCGCATCACCCCCCTTTCATGGGTGAAACCTTCAGCAAGACTTGTTCACCCTCCATGAACTCCAAGTCTCTAACCTTTCGATCTGCATTCCTTCTCTCTGCTACTTTGAGCCGCTAAAAGCTTTTCTTGAATGAATT
>JAKWJD010000784.1:0-15320 GCA_027705065.1 Solanum peruvianum | reverse complement strand
CCACAAAGAAATAGGCTTCCTTGTACCAAAACACAAACTCAGACTAGAAGTGCCATAGAGATATCTCATAACCCACTTCACAGCATTCCAAGTTCTCTTCCCGGATTAGAAAGAAAACGTCTAACAACTACAACAGCGTGAGCAATATCTGGTCTTGTACAAACCATCACATACATCAAACTACAACAGCTGAAAGCATAAGGAACTTTCTTCATATCTTCCTTCTCACATCACTAGAAGGACACTATTTCGTGCTCGATTTGAAGTGCATAGCTAAAGGTGTACTGACAACCTTAGCTTTTGTCGATGCTGAATCTGCGAAGTACTTTCCTGAATGTACTTCTCTTGTGATAATACCAATTTCTTGGCCTTTCTATCACGGAGAATCTGCATGCCAAGAATCTGCCTTGCTGGTCCCTAAGTCTTTCATAGCAAAAGACTTACTCAACTCTTGCTCAACTTCTAAATCCTGCAAGTATTATGACCAACAAGAAGCATGACATCAACATAAAGCAAACACAATAATAAAGTCACCATCAGAGAACTTTTGCACAAAAAAACACAATGGTCTGAAGAAGTCATCTTGAAGCCCTGCTGACTCATAAAAGAACCAAACTTCATGTACCACTGCCTGGGAGCTTGTTTCAAACAATACAAGCTCTTCTTCAATTTGCAAACATAATTCTCTTTACCCTTGACTTCAAAACCTTCCGGTTTCTCCATATAAATTTCTTCATCTAAGTCACCATGGAAGAAAGCAGTTTTAACATCCATTTTCTCAACCTCTAAATCTAGACTTGCAGCCAATCCTAGAACCACATGAATGGATGACATCTTTATAATTGGAGAGAATATCTCATCAAAATCAACTCCCCTTTTCTGATAAAATCCCTTGACAACTTCTTAGCTTTGTACCGTGGAACTGGATTACCATCTTCATGTTTCACTCGAAAAACCCACCTGGTTTTTCAAAGCTTTTCTGTCTTAGGTAACTTAACCAAATCAAAGGTATGATTATCTTGCAAGGATTTAATCTCATCTTCCATAGCATCAAACCACCTTTCTTTTTCTTCACTTTCCATGGCCTCATCAAAAAACTCTCAGGTTCTCCCCATCAGTCAAGAGTACATACTCATTGGGAGAATAACGAGATGAAGGAATTCTCTCTCTACTAGATCGTCAGAGAGAACTCTCTGGAGCATCTATAATTGGTTGTTGGACAACCACATGATCTTGCACTGGAGCATCAATAACATCATGTCGGTCATTCTGAACATGATCACCATCTTCATTATCAACTTGATTTCATCATTATGAAGATTTTCTTCGGTGCAATAGTCAAAGGAACTGGATCAACATCAACTAAGCTCTCACTACTCTGAAAATCAGCCTTGTCAGTTTTGTCAAAATCTTCAATTGTTTGGTCTTCAAAGAAGACAACATCACGGATTCTAACAAGTTTCTTCTCAACAGGATCATAGAAACGATAGCCAAATTCATCTTGACCATAACCAATGAAGATACACTGCCTAGTTTTAACATCCAACTTTGACCTTTCATCCTTAGGAACATGTACAAAGGATTTACACCCAAAGACTCTAAGATGATCATAAGAAACATTCTTACCAGTCCAAAATCTGTCAGGGACATCACCATCTAAAGCAACAGCATGAGATAAATTGATAACATAAGCAGCAGTATTAAGTGCTTCTGCCCAAAAGGAATATGACAGCTTAGCATCTGAAAGCATACATCTAACCCTCTCAACTAGAGTTTTGTTCATCCTCTGCTGCTAAACCATTTAACTGAGGAGTCTTTGGAGGAGTTTTCTGATGCCTAATACCTGCTCTCTGCAATATCTATCAAAAAGGACCAATATACTCACCACCATTATCTAAGCGGATGCATTTCAATGTATTCCCTGTTTGTCTTACAACCAAGGCCTCAAAACTCTTGAACACATCAAGTGCTTGATCCTTGGACTTCAAAGGAAATACCCAGAGTTTGCGAGAATGATCATCAATAAAATTCACAAAGTAAAGTGCACCCCCATGGTATCTTACCTTAAAAAGACCACACAAATCAGAATGTACCAACTCCAGCAAATCAAGCTTTCTTGAAGGCGGATGACTCTGAAAAAAAATCTTTTTCTGTTTACCGGCTAAGAATGAACACATTTCTTTAACTTTGCTTGTTTCACTCCAGAAAGCAAATTTTTCTTTGCCAAACTATCAATCCCCTTCTCGCTCATATGACTCAGCCTTCTATGCCATAACTCTGATGAAGTATCATTCTCCACCAAATTTACTGAGTCTCTGGACATGGAGCCCTGAAATACATACAAGTTAGACAACTTGTCACCACGGGCCACAACCATCAAACCTCTAGTAAGCTTCCACTGGCCAACACCAAGTGTATTAACATAACCCTCATCATCAAGATATCCCACAGATATCAAATTCAAGCGAACATTTGGAGCATGCTTGACATTATTGAGAACTAGTTTGGAACCATTGTTACTTTCCAAGCAAACTGTCCCAATGCCAATAACTTAAACTTCATGATTATTGCCCATTTTCAACGTTCCAAAAGTACCTAGAGTATAAGAAGAAGAAAATTCCTTCTTTGGCGTGACATGAGAAGTAGCACCAGAATCCACAAACAAGCTAGACTGATCACGAACACGATTAATGGCATTTGCATCACAAGAAACAAGAAGATCATCATTAGCAACAACAACAACACGATTTCATTATCGTCTTCTCTCTTTTGTTGTCTCATATCTCTCTTGTGCTTGTAACAATATTTCATGAATGCCCATTCTTGTGGCAATAGTCACAATGTATTATTCTTGTATTTGACTTTGACTTGCTTCTACTTTTACCTCTATCATTCTGACCTCTGGACTTGTTTCTCCCCCTATCTTCAGTAACCAAAACATGGAGTGTGAAGCTGAAGAAGATGAGGCTTGCGATCTTCTTCTCATTTCTTCATTCAAGACACCACTCTTAGTATATTCCATGGTTACAACACCACTGGGAGCAGAATTAGTCAAAGAAACTCGAAGATTTTCCCAAGAGTCTGCAGAGTATTAAGAAGCCAAAGTCCCTGTATCTCATCATCAAACTTTACACCCATTCGGGACAGCTGGTCAAGCACACCCTGAAAATCATTAATGATCAGAAATAGGAGTACCCTCTTTATACCTGATATTCATTAATTGTTTCAATAGTAACAACTTGTTGTTGCCAGTCTTCGAAGCATAAAGTGTCTCGAGCTTGTCCCACAAACTTTTGGCATGTGTCTCATTCACAATATGATTTCAAACATTATCTTCAACCCATTGTATAATATAGCCACAAACCTGCAGATGCACAAATTCTCATTCTTGATCATTCAAAGTCTGAGGCTTATTAGATACAAACACAGGTAAATACATCTTCTTGACAAATAGAAGATCTTTCATCTTGCTTTTCCAAATATGATAGTTACTACCATTTAAACACACCATTTTGCTCATATTTGCCTCCATTATTCAAAACGACAATCAACAATAACCAATGCTCTGATACCACTTTGTTGGGAAAGACAAGGCACTAACAAAGAATGCCTGACAGGATAACAGCGGAAGAATACCCAAGTCTATACTTTCCCTTCTCGATTTGAACCAAGAGAAGACAAACAACCACGAGAAATATGATAGTAAGGCAGCAAGTAACTCAACCAAACAAATATAACAAGGCAATAATAAACCAATCATACAAGACACAAAGATTTACGTGGAAAACCCTTCGATGTGAAGAGTAAAAAACCACGGGATCAAAATCTCCACTATAATCACCAAGAGTTACAATAATGTTCTCCAAAATTGGCCACAAAACAAGTGTCAAACAAAGAGCAACAACAAAATAAGATTGCACCAAATCTAGAGAATTAAAGGAGCAAAATCACCAATTTCGCAGCTACTGTTCACGACAGCAAAACTGAAGCTGCAGGCCACCAAATCCAACTTTGTCAGTTCCTAATCAAAAATTGAGATGAAGATAATATGCTGTCCAAAAATCAGCTCAAGCGGACAAGAAACGAAGCGGGAATCGCAACTTGAAGTTCGCTGTTAGGGCTGAATTTTGACTGCGAAAACTGCTCTCTTTCTCTCTTTTTTTAGCTGCTGAAAAAACTCTCTGTGTATATGAAAATAAGACCTAAATAGGATTATATTTGCCTCATAAGAATGGGCCTATGGGCAAAACTGGGTTGGTCCAAATTGGGCTTTTATTTATCCACATAGGAAGGGAAAAAGGCCCATAACCCAACATAAATTCTACATGTAGAGGCATTGAATAGGACAAAAATTCTCGCAATTGATGAATAAATTTTTTTTACAAATTTTTGAAAATATACATATATAGACAATGAAGCAATTACATATCTTTTCTAAAGACTTTGGTGATGAACAACTACATTTAAAATGTAGAATTAATAACAAAATTCATAAAAACATAGAATCAAATATTTTTCGTTTTAAGATTACAAAAACAATTCAGTATTTTCATGATAAAATATTCTTAAAAATTATCGTAGGTTGTACCTTCTCGAAAACATTTATATTAGTACATGTTCAAAGGTATATATTATTGACGTAGTTAACCACCACACGAAGCGCGGGCAATTTATCTACTATATATATAAAAGAGAACCCTAGGTCGCCTACGTGGTGCCACTACAACCAACATTCTATTTAAATTTATTATATTTCCAAAGCTAGCCTTCCTTTTTTCATGAAAAGTTATGACTTTTATGAAAATTTGTAAATTTTTTCCATGAAGAGTTGTGACTTATGAAGAGTGCAACTTTTATGAAATGTTGTGACCTTTCTGGAGGCTTCTAACTTTTCAAAAAGTGTTGTGACTTTTCCGATAAGAAAAAAATAACCACATTTTTACACTACTCTTTGTTGTCTATAAATAGAGGACTATACTTTGCATTCCGTGGGCTCAACTTTTTCATTCTGTTTTCATTCTATTGTTGCATATTCTAGTAATTTTTTACAATCATTGGTTTATGCTTATATTATTATTTGTTGTTTTTTGATATATGTTTTAAACTTTGATTTTTATATTTATGTAAAGTTATTGCTATAAGTATTTGTTAGTTAGATTAAATAACAAATGTTAATAGAATATTCAAGAAAGTTTTCGCGTCTGAAATTACTGAAGGTACCTTAAAAAAACCCTTACAATTCTCAAATTTCTTCATCAACAACGTTATTCCTTCACAAACAAGGATGTGATTTTGTGTTATTCAGAAAATCATCTGAGAGTTAATAACTATGCATGTGCATATTTTTTTGTTTTAATGTGGATATTATGAGTACTTTAATGATTGAAAGTTTATTGAAGTGTTAGTCAATTAGTGTGGAGGTATCTTATTTCAAAATGTAGGAATTTTTTTGGTGAAAATGATTTGTTATCATCATTCTACAATTGAATTGATTTTTTTTTGACATGTATATAATGCCACTATGACAAAGATCTTCGTCCTTTTAATGTTTATTTTCATTTCTCATTCAATCTTCTAATTATTTTTGACGTAAGATGTGACTATTTTAGTCAATCTTAATTTGAAAAATATGAAACAAAACATACAAATAAAAGTAAGATTTTAAGTTAAAGAAGATAAGTCTGTTAACATAGATTCGTTGTCCTTCATTCCTCAAGTCATTGTTAAGCGTTCAAATTATCTAAGTTAGACTCATTTTTAAATTTTAATGTTTGAGAATGTTTCTTTAACATGAGTCCAGAATAAAACATTTTCATCTCTGTATACTTTCATAATGAAACAATCATACATAAATATTCCTAAAAAGTCATAAAGTTACATTGATGAAGAATTCAAAATGGCCTTCTGTAGTTTAATGAAGAATGAATTTCTATAAGGGTTAACAATATATTTTGTTGTTGTTTCAAATATATTTTTCTCCTTCTATGTCACGACCCAAAACCGAGCCGCGAGTGGCACCCACACTTATCCTACTATGTGAGCGAACCAACAAATCTAAACCCAAACATATTGAACAAAATACAATGCGGAAGACTTAACTCATTAATAAAATCAATTCAATAACTTCTAAAACTCAACATTTATTATTCCCCAAAATCTGGAAGTCGTCATCACAAGAACATCTATCCTCAAATTACTAATCTAAGAGTATCTAAGAAACTAAAATACATAAAAAACTAGTCCATGCTGGAACTTCAAGGCATCAAAACATGAAGAGGAAGATCCAGTCCAAGCTAGAAGCATTAGCTCACCCTGAAATCCGGTGTATTGAAGACTGGCTAGAGTTGCGGTTGAGTTGAAGACAATGGCACGTTTGCTGCACTCCACAATTAACAAAGAAAAACAAATACAAGTAGGGGTCAGTACAACACACAAGTACTGAGTAGGTATCATCGGCCAACTCAAAATAGAAAACAGTATATATTAGTTAATATCATAAATCAACTACAATACTCAACATGTAGCAACAACAAGTACTATAATCATCAATAAGTACCACCAAGTTCATCCATGAGGACTCAAGCCTAAATGCCCTACTCATTTGGGAATTAGATTCATTAAACCGAGTATATTAACATATTTCAAGATTCATTATCTTTATTCCTCTTGTGTCGGTACGTGACACTCCGATCCCTTACTACTATGTGTCGGTACGTGACACTCTGATCCCCTACTTCTATGTGTCGGTACGTGACACTCCGATCCCCTACTTCTACGTGTCGGTTCGTGACACCCGATCCCCTAATACTATGTGGGAATGTGACACTCCGATCCCCTAATTCTAGTGTCGGTCGTGACACCCGATCCCCTAATACTATGTGTCGGAACGTGACACTCCGATCCACTAATCTCATCTATCAATTCATCAAGCCTTCTCTTATACCAAGGCATCATCAATCTCATTACTGTAGTTCATCAAGCCTTCCTTTATACCAAGGCATTATCATTAACAAAGTAGATTAGGGTTTCTTTCAAGATTTAGGATTCAATAGCTTCATCATGCTTATTTTATCACAATTATGTAATCACATTCATGCAAACATACAATTAAGCATATAGAAGGGTTTACAATACTACCAACACATATCATTCGCTATTAAGAGTTTACTACGAATAGTATCAAAAACCATAACCTACCTCCACCGAAGAATTTTGATCAAGCAAGCAATTTCCCAAAGCTTTGTTTCCTCTTCGTTTCTCCTCTTTCTCGTTCGATCGATCCTCTCTCTCTCTTTGTTCTTTTTATTTTTCTTATTCAAACCCTCTTTCTTTTACCCTAATTAGCATATAATTAAGTATAAAAGATGATGATTCACACATTAATTAATTCAAGGTTACCTCTTTTATCCCCCAAGTAGTTAAATTATTAACATTAACCCACTAAATTTATAATTATAGCAGGAATAGTCCAAAACGCCCCTTAAAATATTTACAGAAATCCGATCCAGACTGGGATTACGCAACCTGTGACGGCCCGTCGTGCCTGCGACGGTCCGTTCTGCAGGTCCGTCACAGAGTTCAGAGACTCAATTTCCACTAAAGAATCTGTGACGGTCCGTCACGCCTGTGACGGTCCATCCTACCATTTCGTCACGAAGTTCAGAGAGTCGATTTCAGCACCCAAATTTCTAATTTCTAAGTGTTTTGAAACGAGACACCCTCGACGGTCCGTCGTGCCCATGACGGTCCGTCGTGGGGTCCGTCGTCTCAGCCAGTTTTTCCAGAATTAAAATCTGCTGCTCAAAACGACTAAACAGGTCGTTACATTCTATAATTTTTTTTAGAATAACAAAGTAATAATAACGAAAAGTGAGAAACATTTGACCTCAAACAAGTAGATTGTTTCTAAAAATATTATTTCTGTTGTTGTGGTGTATACTTTTTAAAGCACATAACTTATTTATAATATATTCATTATCAAAAACTTTCACAAAATGTTTTTACACAAGGAGTTATGATAACCATAAAACTATAGATTCTATATTTCATGTATAAAAAAAAAGATTTTTAATGGCTACATAAAAAACATGACTCAATTTTAACAAGAAAATTATATCATAAAACATATAATATGATAAATTATGTAAAAGATAAAAATAATTAAATATCAAGATATTTCTAATCATTAATTTTATATTAATAATTTTGAGATATGAGATAACGTCAAATCATGTATTTTGTCTATAAATTTTCTAAAAACCTACAAAAATTTACTTTTTTCTTATAATAGTCGATCATTGGTAAAAATGTTCCCAAGTTTAGAAAGATCTCTTATGTCCGCAGGTAGACTACCTAGTTGAAGAATAAAGGAAAAAATTACAAAGAATGTGACTGATAAATTTAAACAAAGACAAATTGAGAAAAGATATTAGTAAAAAATAAAAAGGATAAAGCTTCACATTGAACCAATGAAGCCTTTTCATTTGTTTTGGAATCTGGGCCCAAAACGTCTCAGCCTTTTTAAAGTAAAAAAAAAAGGTGAAAAAAATATGCACAGAGTGAGAATCAAACTCGGCTATTCCAGGCGGAACTTGAACCCCTTATTCATTACGCGATCCTTCTCTTTAATAGTTAGGGGTTCATTTTGATTAATATACTCATAAAACCAGAAATTGACCTTACATATACAGTTTAATTTTTCGACGTAGGGGGTTCTAGTGAACCCCCTAGATTGCACATGTATCCGCCCCTGGGTGCGGGATATGGGAAGAGAAATAATTCACATGGATTCAACTCATAACTTTGTAAAACAGAGTAGACTAATCAGACCTCAAGAAATCCGTGTTGTTGTACAAGGAAATTGTTGTTGTTATCAGCTAAAGAAAAAACATACAATAAAAGAAGAAAAGAGAGACATATATTAAGTTGAAGAAGAAATGTTTAAATAGAAGGAACTCCTACATTTTGTAGTACATAATTCAGTAACTGGAAAAAAAACTAGGCACTAAGTCTACCAACAACTCAACATGCCTAAAGACTAGGAAACTCAAAACAAAAAAAGTAAAACTGAAATATTTATATTTAGAAAATAGAAAACACATCTCATCCATGTCATCATGCCAATTCAACATCAATTAATAACTCAAGAGGTAGATTTCAACACTTCTCCTTGCATCAAGAGCTGCAAATTCCATGTCCCTTTCCTAAGAACTCAAATTTGCTTGCCGGAAGAGTTTTTGTAAAAATATCAGTCAGCTGCTCTTTCGTTCTGCAATATACCAGATTCGCTAAACCATCCTTGCACTTCTCTTAGAAAGTATAGCGTCACATTGAAATGTATGGTTTCTATGAAAAATGGATTGTGAGAAATAGCAGAGGCAACTTTGTTGCCCACGCATATTTTAGTGCTTTCCTTCATTTACAACCCAAGATCGCATAAGATTTTCTTTATCCATAAAGCTTGATTGCCTGGTGCTGTAGCAGCAATAAATTCTGCTGCTGCAATTGATTGAGCAACAATCTCTTGTTTTTTGGAACAACAAGAAAGGTATCCAGCACCAAAAATAAAACTGTACCCTGAAGTACTTTTCATATCATAGTCCATTGTGCCTGTGATATATCTGAGTACTCTTTTTGCATCTTGTATATGCAATTCACTAGGAGAATTCAAGAATCAGGATAGAACACTTAGATCATACAATATATGTGGTCTTGTTGCTGTAAGATACATCAAACATCCTATCAGCTTTTGCATATCCAGCTGGTTCAAATATGACTACATTTCATCTTTGATAGATACTTGAAAGTGATCTAGTTCCTCGAACGGGAGGATGATCAACTCGTTCCTCAAAATTGTGCAATTCATTAGCTTTTATTTCTTGTTTTTCTCCATCCTAATCCGGTTGCTTTTGTTATAAAAATTTCACATCTCTGTATACCAAAAATTTTCCATTTTCAGATCGGAAAATTCTGTAAGTTTTTTATTGCAAAGCTATAACCAATGAAATTCTAGGTTCTACCTTCTTGTCAAGTTTATCCATTTTCAGCTAAGGTATGTGAGAGAAGCATAAGCAACCAAAAATATTGAGATTTTTTTGTAAAGGTTTGTAAGCATTCCATGCTTCAAAAGGTGTTTGACCAGTCACTGACTTTGTACGTAGCAAATTCAACAAAAATAAAGTAGTATTAGTTGCCTCTGCCCATAACTCCTTGGGAAGCTCTTTCTCATGCAACATACACCTTGATATCTCCTTGACGGTCGTAGTCTTCCTTACGCTTACTCCATTTTTCTGAGGAGTATATGGAGTAGCGAGTTGATGCTCTATTCCAGCAACTTTACAAAAGTTTTTGAACTGATCTGAAGTGGACTAAGTTCCATTATCTGATCTGAGCACTTGTAGATTGCAGCCGCTTTGATTTTTACCAAGGCTTTTAATTTTCAAAAAAACATCAGCAACCTCCGATTTTAATCTTAAGAAGTATATCTAACATCCTTGTTATATCATCAATAGAAATCATGTAGTACCTGTTTCCTTTCAATGATAGAGTTCTTTGGGGCCTCCAAGATATATATGAATCAGCTGCAATTTTCAGTCGCTCTCCAAGTTTATTTTGGGAATGGCGATCTCGTCTGCATACCAAGTTGACATGCCTCGCAACTTGGGAGTTTTTGTTCAAGTGAAGGTAAACCTTTTACCAACCCTTTTTTTTGCATATACAAAAGCGCCCTGTGGTGAAAGTGACCAAACCGTTTGTGCCATGTTTCTCCAACACCGGACTTAGTTGGATTCCATTTGTTCTTCATCCATTAGATTTAAAGAAAAACTTTTTCCCTGCATTTTAATATAAATGGTTCCTCACCACTTGGATAAATGATCAGACACACCTTATCTTCAAAAATTAATTTGAACCCATTTTCAAGTAACCGTCCAACATTTAATAAATTCTTATCAAGTTCAGAATTAAATAGAACTTCAGAAACAAATTTTGTGCCTATATAATCTCAATAGCTACAGTCCACTTTCCTTTTGTAGGGAGGTATTCTCCATTTCCAATCCTGACTCTTGATGTTATTGTTTTATCAAGTCTTTCGAAAAGCTTTTCATCACTAGTCATGTGGTTTGTACAATCACTATCAATAAGACAACTGTCACTTGAAATACTAGATGCAAAACTTGATGCAACAAATTTGAGCTTCTCCTTGTTCTTGTTGTTGTCGTCCTTTATCTTTGTAGATGATCTCATCATGCCCAAGTTTTTGATATTTTGGCATCTCATATATGGCTTTCTGTAGCATTTGAAGTGAGGATGATTCTTCCTTTCACAATATTGACATGGGGGAATTTTTCTCCTCTGTTGCTGCCTGAATTGTAGCTACTTCCACTACAAACGGAAACCAGACTATTTTCTGCATAATTCTTCTCCCCTTTGATTTGCTTGTTTTTTTTCAAGGATAGTTTTGCCGATTGTCCTGAAGTGCACCTTCTACCGATCCTTCCTATCTAATTAACCTTCTTTGCTCGTGTACCTGCAATGCATTTGGTAATCCTGCCAAAGTTATCCTTGACAGATCCTTGGTATTTTCTATGGAAGCAATGGTTGGTTCAAACTTCTCAGGTAATGTAACAAGAAGCGTGTCAATAACTCTGCTATCAGGAAGCTCATTTTCCAACATTCTTACCTTTATCACAATGCTAAGAAGCCTGTCTAAGTATTCTTTGACATTTTCAGAATCTTTCTTTCTTTATACCTCAAATTCTCTAATGATATTCATAGCTTTCATACTTTTGATTCGCTCATCTCTTTGGTATTCTTCTTTTAAAAATTCCCAGATTGCTTTTGCTAATTCCAACGGCATGATTCCGGGAAAAGTTGTAGGTGATAGTGCAGCATATAAGCAAGATTTCGCGTTGGATTTTCTTGTCTTCCTTTACTTGTTAAGCTTGACCTGAGTCATTGCTCAATTACTTGGTAATGATGACATCTTGTTTACTACTAATGATCTTGGTTTATTGCACGATACTAAGAAATCTCGCTCAAACAACTTTGAATCAAAAGATATGATAGAGACATTCTAGGAATTTGAGATAAATATATTTTTATTTGGATAGATCACAAGGATTAATGAGGTTGTCTTAGAAATCCTATATGAATGAAGTGTTAGAGTGATTGAAAGGCTATATGAATAAACTGTTATAGTGATTTGAATGGAAAAATGTTAATCCAAGCTCTTTCCGATTTAGAAAGGAGATAAATTTGATAGCAACATGTGTTGTTAATTTGATTAACCACGTTTAATATTATTTTGTTTAATAAAGTAGCTAAATTCTAATTTAATTAAGGAAGTCATTTTAGATAATCCCATTAATCCACTTCAATCAACTATGGAAAGTGAGAATTAACTGTTCCATCTCTGTCATTCTGAAATATTAGCAAAGAAGAAGAAAGTAATACTGTTTTGATTAAAGTCAAGAACACTACAGCCGATTCTGGTATGTTTTTTCTTGACTGAATTTCTTATATGTAAGATTGTGAAAATTGTGTAGGTCCACCTTCTAAATAATTGATAGAATTTCATTACAGATTTCTTATATACACAATATGTAATTGATGAAATTTCTTACATAACATCGATAATTATGTAAAAACGTAGAAGTAAACTTGTTCTAACTTTAATCTTATTTTCTACAATTTATTTCCACAACAAAATTAAATAGCCAATTCAACAACAAAGTTTCAATTTCAGTGACAATAAATAAAATCCAACTAATAACACAAATAAAAAAGATTGAATTTAAAGAGAGAGAAAAAAGACTTACAGTAGTGAAATCGAGCATCGAAGAGCAAGAGACGATAGGAGATGAGTTGACCGCCGATTTTAGCTAAAGCTTTCTGGGTTGACCGATTGATGATGCTACCCTTTACTACTGTTTTTGTTGTTTTTCTTCTTACAGGTGTTCCTCTGAATTCGTCTGCAATTTCTCTGGCAGCGCCCAACTTTTCATGCGGCCAACAATGTCACCTCTTCCTACCCAATTTTGTTTTGCCTTCTCACTACAAAAGGAACCCCAATTACCAACAAAAAGATTCATTGGTAAATTGATTAAATTGGTTGCCAAATTGAATTACCAACCAAATGTCAACTTATATTACTTCGTTACTAAAAAGCTCTTCGGTAAATATTACCAACCAATTTAAATTTGTTAGTAAACTTAGCAACTAAAAATCTAAAATTTTCGTTGATAAATTCACCAAAATTTTTAGTTAGTATATCGTTAAGTACTTTTAATTAACGAATTGAAAAGAAGTTAGTAACTGTTTTTCTACATTATTCCGTTCTGTTGGTTGGCAATTTTAGTACCCACGAGGAATCAAACCCGAGACCTCTTCATTAAGGATGAAAGTGCTTACCACTCCACCACAACCCTTGTTGGTAATAAATTTTAAATACGTTTGGTATGATTATTTGTTTTTCTAGTAAATTTACTAATTGATTATTAGTTTGTTGGTAATATATCATTCAAGTTCAATGATAAGTTAGTAATTGGATGACAATATGTGCAAAATATTATTAACTAAATGATTATTCAAAAGTAAAATATTTATTAATTTATTGTATTTAAAAATCTAAAAGCACGAATATAAACCCAAATATATTAATTTTAATTTTAGAAATCATATTTGAATGAAACAATGCAAAATATATAACAACAATTTAAATAATCTCAATATGACATATATCATTATATCAAAAATTTAATTTGAGCACGTTTATAAAAAATATTGACCAAATCTAATTTTTGTCCAAAACTCATAAGTTAAAACGCCTAATAAAACAAAATGAAAATGGAAGCCTCAAGACCTGAACCAACCATCCTAATATAAAAATGACCTTCTGAAGCTTATCACGCTGACAAAATTCTCATCAGAGCACGTTCATAAAAAATATTAAGAAAGTTTAATATTGGCCAAAAGTTAAAAGTTAAAACAAATAAGGTACAAACTGAATATGAAAAGCTCAAAATCTAAACCAACCATCCTATAAGATGAAAAATGACCTCTCAAAGCTAAAAGCGTTGACGTAATTCAAATTTGAGCATGTTTCTCAAAAAAAATTGACATAATTCAATTTTTAGCCAAAAGTGAAAATGCTTAACGATATAAACTAAAAATAAAAGTCTCAAAATTCGAACCGACCATCCTATGAGTCCAAAACTGAAAATAAAAGTCTCAAAATATTGATCAAAGTCAAGTTTTGATTAAAAGGTAAAAGTTAAAACGCCTAACGACACAACTGAATATGAAAACCTCAACACTAGCATATATTTACAAAAAAATTTAACTTCAATTGATAAATTTATCAACTATTATAAGTTAGTAATTAATAACTTACCAATAAATTTTATCACATTTGGTAATAGTTACTATTCAACTAAACATTCATATGTAATATTACCAACTAATAATTAATATGTTAGTAAATTTTACCAATGAATTATGATCGGTTAGTATATGACCAACTATTTTAATGAGATGTTAGTAATTTACTAACTACAATCTTTATTCTTCGGCAAAATTTCCAACTAATTGGATACTGATTGACAAGTTTACCAACAAATTACATTTCGTTACTAATTCACCAGCATATTTATATTTGGTTGGTAAATTTAGCAACACAATCTTGTCGTTGGTATATGTTTGGTTAGTAATTCATGGGTAATATGTTAATAAATTATGTAAATAACTTTTTTGTCATATTTACCGACCATATATACTTCGTTGGTAATATTACCAACAAAAGATGTGCGTTAATAATATTTAAGTTGGTAATCCATTGATAAAATGTTGTTAAATTTGGTGTCATATTTTCCCGCCGTAGTTACCAACTAAAATACTTAGTTAGTAATTTTGGTTGGTAATCTGTTAGAATTTCGTTGTTAAATTTTGAAATATAAGTCAGTTAGAAATATGTTGGTAATTTATTAGTAGAATACTTACCAACTTAAGTTGTTAATAAAATATGTTGGCAATTTAGGATTTTTTTTTAGTGTCTCATTTGGAAGACCATAAAAATAGTTTTTTTTGTTTTTTGACAAGATTTTTTTTGGTAAAACACTTTAATTATGCTTTAAATGTTCCAATTAACAATTTTCAAATGAATTAAATAATTAAGATGATGTGGCACAGCAGCACTTGGCAGAGTGAGTGCATTCATTCTTCCAAAAATACGTGAAGAAATTATAAAATCATATATATAACATTTTTTGTAGGATATTATAATTAATATTTTAAATGGAAAGGGTCTAAAATACCCTCGAAAT
>JAKWJD010000783.1:0-15683 GCA_027705065.1 Solanum peruvianum | reverse complement strand
AACCTCAAGCTAAGAAAGATGAGGATAGAGGGATCTCATGTCCGCCTCAGAATCCCACGTAGCACCCTCAACAAGATGATTTCTCCACAATACCTTACTCACTGGTAATATACTTCTCCTTCCTAGCAGCCGCTTGACCTGTCTGTCTAAGATCTCAACAGTACCGTTACCCTCATAAGACAAGTCTTCGCCAACCCCCAAAACCTTCAACAGGTAGGATTGATGCTGGATCACCTAGGCACTTCTTCAACATAGAGACATGAAAGACTTGATGAACAGAAGCTAGCTCCGCAGGCAATGCTAACTCAAAGGCCACCTCACCCACACGCTGTAGATCTGATATGACCCCACATACCTCGGACTCAGCTTCCCTTTTCTACCTTTCTTACCTCCCAATCTCACTCCCCTTACCCATCACTCACCCCTTCAAGCGATATCTTCAAGTAAACCTGGTCACCAACATTATATCTAAGGGTCGCTTTCTGTTATCTGCATATGATTTCTATCGTCTGTAAGTAGTAGCCAACTTGTCCCTAATCACTCTAACTTTCTCCAAGGCCTCATGAATGATGTCCAGACCCAAAATGGATGACTCTCCAACCTCAAACCACCCAACTGAAAATCTACACCTCCTACCATACAATGTCTCAAACGGTGCCATCCCATTGCTGGAGTGATAGCTATTATTATAGGGGAACTCTATCAAAGGCAGATTGTCACAACTAGAATCTAGTCTCCAGACGAGACGGGCATCGTTGACCTCTCGGAGTCGCAAACAACCTACTTACTCATTCTTCTTTACTTACATAGGTTAATTTTTTAGCAGAAATTTTGAAATTTTGATTCTTTAATCATACTTGTTAAACATCTTTATATTTCGTAATCGTTCATCATCAACCATCTAACAATTAAGAGATAAGGCAACTAAAGAAATAATTCACTAATTATTAATTGTATATCGGTCAAAATACACAACCATACAAAGTCTGAACCAAAGTAGGAAAAGAAATGCCCAGTTGAAACATGCTCCACTAGCTCAACTCTAAAACTACGCTAGAATGTAAACCAGTAGCATCCTTGAAAGGATGAGGACCTACCAAACTCCGAATGAATGCTGACGTCCTGATAGGTGGCAACAACGAACCTTGTAGCTCTACTACTAGTCCACCTGTTCCTGCACCTAAAAGTAGATGTTTGTATGGAATTAGTACACAATTGTACTAAGTATGGGTATATGTGCAAGCACACACCAGGGACATGCATGAGGAAGAAGAAGCTCTTTCCTCCTAACACATTTGTTTGGAAGTCAAGTCAGTGGACTTGCTAAATTGAGATTTGGAAAGTTATGCCATGAGAGTGACATGCATCATTATAATTATCTTATGGCACACAACACATAACATCTTCATATAGCACATAACATATAACACATAGTTTATTTCATATTATTTATTCATATACCATGAGACGTTATTATCATAGACTTAACCTTAAGACTTTCCAAAATGAGGGCCCAACATACATGACATCAACTAGGGAGCCTCTTTTAGTAACACATAGTCTCCTTCATTCCTTCATATGTATTTCATTTCAATTCATTCATAGGCCAGTGCGAACACCAGCTATACCTAGGATGTAGTTTAAGACTTTTATCGGGTTTGCTGTGCAATGATCAGGAATAACCTAATGTCATTACCTAAATCTAGCTTACATCTTGATTATCCTATCCTAACACCTTCGGTATCGTTCACTTCTTTATATGATTCATTTGAGGCTGGCCTCATTCATTCATTGGGAACTTTAACTTTAACCGACATAGATCATGTGAGCATCATGAAATCCAGTGTCTCCCCCACACCGAAAAGAGGTGGAATCACCGTCCAAAATGATTCAATAACATGCTAGCGTATATGCGAATTTAACCCCGTCAGATCCCTATAGTGGCAATATAGGTTCAAAGACTAGGAGATGTATGGAGACCCATACCTGGCAAGCCGGACAGTCTCATCTCATGAGAGTTACGTGAACCTCCGCCCTTCCCGAAAGAAGGCATCACCGCTCATAGCTAGCCTATCGGTGCTCGGTATAAAGTTCCAGTACATTAAACTCATACATCATGGAAGTTGGCTTCTAGTATGAGGACATCATAGCTCAATAGATGATTTCTCATCTCATCATTAGTATTAAGTGTTTTAAACTCAATATTTTCATTAGAGTGTTCATAGAGACTGGTCTCTTCATTATTCTACACTCTCAATTGTGAGTACATATTGGTAACATTTACTTAGGCTCATTTGAGATTGCTCTCATCATATACATTAGCCTCACATCATGATTGTCACCACATTCTTCATTCATAGCACCTTTATTTTTCATAGTTACTCACCTCTTATTATGTGAATTTTCATTTCTTCATTTCATTACGTATATCTTAGGTTCACTTATTTTTGAATGTATGTTAACCTTATGTGCCTATACATAGAAGCCATGGGGATTCAGTTATAGTTCCTTAAGTGATTCTTATTTTCCTAAGATTATGTCTTAAAAGACTTATTTATCTTGTATATATACCAAGATCTTGATTTTTGATCTAAGTATATGGCATTATTCTTGAATATTTACTCACGTATGACTTATGTATCAATATGGAGGTTTGGGGACGGGAACCCAAATCTTGAATTATTTGGATATCATTTATATATTTCATTGATTTTATTTCTAATATTCATAACTTTAGAACTCTAAATTAAATCTCAACATTTTCACGACATGATAAATTTTCTATTTAATCAGAATTCTAAATTAAATTTCAATCATCTAATGAAAGAATAATTTTATTTTAATTAGAATTCTAATTTAAATCTCAATATTTACATGAAGAATTAATTTTCCACTTTAATTAGAATTTAATTTAATTTTTTTAATTAAATTTCGCTTTGAATAGGGAGGTTGCGGGTTCGAACCCCACAGACCCCCTTATTTTTCAGTTATTTTCGCTGGGGAGGAGGCTGTGAGGTTGTGGGTTCGAACCCCCACAACCTCACTTTTATTCCCTTAATATTTTACCTACCCCCCTTCAGCGCTGAGGTCGTGGGTTCCACCCCCACGCCTCACATCCCTTTTTTTTTTCTCGCGTACTAGGGTCGTGGGTTCGATCCCTGCCCCCAGCATTCCTTTTTTTTTTTCGCGAACGTGGGTCATGGGTTTGATCCCCGCCCCCAACCCCTTTTTTATTCTTTTATGCAAACTGGGGTCGTGGGATTGATCCCCGCCCCCAGCCCCCTTTTTTTTGGTTAAGGCATGCTGCAGGGAGGTCCTGGGTTCGATCCCTGCAGGCCTCAAAACCTTTTTTTATTTCTTTGACGTCCAAAAATTTCCAAATTCTTTTAAAGCCTATTTCAAAGTTCTGGAAATTTATTCCACGATTTTCTGCACTTTTTCATCAAATTTCACATAGAGTTCTTAGGGAGATTTCATGGTTCATTCAATTCACTATACTTCGTCAAAATGAACACACATTGTACATCCACTACACACATAAAATACATGATAAATACACAACTTACACCCCCCAAATAGTGCCTAAAACACTGCCCTATACACACACCCATACATCAACTTTTCCGGTCATATTTTGATGATCATTATCGTGATTTCCCGCACATAATCACATTCATATTTAATTTAAACACATCATTCATGCAAAAATCTAGCAGCACACCATACCTATCCTACAAATTCGTTATGGAGCTAATGACAGGACAAGGCATACGAAGGGACCTTAGTTTCAAGAGTTTTACAGAAAACGTTGAAAAAAAGTAATCTTGGAGAAAGAATTCCATGAGAGAAAACTCATACCTTTATTGATGTTTCAAACGAAGAATTCGCTACATAAAACTCTCTCTCCAAAATCAGTCCAAGTTACTTCAACGTCCACCCACTCAACGAACAACCTTTTCCCCTTAATGTTTTTGGTTGCTTGTTTTTTCTTAAATTTCATGTGAGTTCTTCAAGCGTGAAGAACGGTTGATATTTGGTAGAATACGTGAGAAGATAGTTAAGAAGCGTGAGAGAGAGAGAGAACTGTTAGGATTAGGAGACTAATTCAAGAATTAGTCAAATAGAATTTAAAATAAATAAATACAAATCTGGTTTTTTTAATTAATACGCAAAAGGATCATTATGCCCTTAAATACCTATTTATTCTTATTTATATAATTATTTTTTTTGGATTGTTATACAGATGGTCATCCCAGTTACCTCTAAGTCAATCACACCACGACCTCAACACGTCCTCCAATTCTGAATATGCGCTCTGCCTGCCCATCTGTCTGAAGATGAAAGGCAGTGCTAAGTTTTACCTGCGTGCCCAAGCTTTTCTGGAAAGATCTCTAGAAATGTGAAGTAAACTGAGCTCCTCTATCTAAAATGATAGACAAAGGAATCCCATGACATCTCACAATCTCATCAATGTAGAGTCTCGCATAATCCTCGACTCTGTAAGTAAATCATAGGGATAAAGTAGGCAGAGTTAGTCAATATGTCCACAATAACCCATACTGAGTCATGCTGCCTCCTACTCCTCAGAAGACCAATCATGAAGTCCATATTAATGGCCTCCTATTTCCAAGTCAGAACCTCAATAATCCGAGTCAGACACCAGGCTTAAGATGCTCTGCCTTAACCTGTTGACAATTAGGACACTTAGCCACAATATACTGCAATATCGCTTCTTATCCTTCCCCACCCTAAAATCCCTGCTTAAGATCATGATGACATTTTGGTAATAACCTGGTATGTATGGAATATCTGGAACCATGGGCCTCTGCCACAATCCTGTGGTCCGTTAAATCATCTACATTTCGTACACACACACCCTGTCCTGGTAAGTATGCCATCATTTCCCAAGTGAAAGACTCATTCATTTTTAACAACACTGAGTCCTTCAGATCCATCAACACATGATCAAGATACTGACCCTTTTTTACGTCACTATCAGGGATGATTCAGAACAAGGCTGAACTGAAAACACACCAGTAAAGTCAGCCAACCGCGCACCCAGTCTGCCAGTTTGTGTACCTCTTTCACCAGCTCATTCTTCTCATCCTCAACGTAGGATGTACTTCCCATGCTCATCCTGCTGAAAGCATCAGCAACAACATTAGCCTTACCCGGATGGTAGTGCACATTCATGTCATCATCCTTCAACAGCTCCAACCATCTACGCTGACGTAGATTCAACTCTCTATGTGTGAACACGTAATGGAGACTCTTATGGTCTGTGAACACATCCATGTGCACTCCATACAAATAATTCCTCCACAGCTGCCAACTCCAGGTCATGAGTAGGATAATTCTTCTCATGAACCTTGAGCTGTCTGGAAGCATAGGTTATCACCTTACCAGCCTGCATGAGAACACAACCCAAACCAACCCTAGATGCATCACAATAAACCTTGTAATTCTCACTACACTTAGGTAGAGTAAGCACCAGGGCTGAAGTGAGTCTGTCCTTGAGCTCATGTAAACTCTTCTCGCAAGTCTCCGTCCATTCAAACTTGGCTTTCTTCTTTGTCAAAGTTTTAAGTGGGGCAACAATACCAGCCAATCCCAGAAAGCTACGAATATCGGTGGGAGTAAGAGGTTCTGGATAGTTCTTAACAACTTCAGTCTTCCTGGGTCCAATTCTACACCTTCATCGGACACAATATGGCCAGGAAGGTTACAAATCTCAGCCAGAATTCACACTTGCTGAATTTGGCATACAACTGATGTTGTGTAAGTACCTGCAAGGTTAGTCTCAAATATTGTTCATGCTCTTCCTTGGTCTTAGAGTAGATGAGAATGTCATCAATGAATACTATGACGAAAGAGTCAACGTATTCACGGAAGACTCTGTTCATGAGATCCATAAATGCAGCAGGTGCATTCGTGAGACCAAATGACATAACCAAGAACTCATCATGACCATAACGGGTACGAAAGGATGTCTTTGGGATATCTCCATCCTTAACCCTAAGCTGATGATACCCTGAACGAAGATCAATCTTAGAGAAAAAACTAGACCCTTGGAGCTGATCGAACAAATCATCGATTCTTGGAAGTGGATACTTGTTCTTTATAGTGACTTTGTTGAGCTGAAGATAATTAATACACATTCTAAGGGTTCCATCTTTTTTTTTTTCAGAAAAACACTGGAGCGCCCCAAAGGGATATGCTCGGCTGAATGAAACCCTTATCAGGGAGATCTTTTAACTGTAGTTTCAACATTTTGAGTTCTGCTGGAGCCATTCTATAAGGAGGAATTGAGATCGGTTTAGTATCGGGTTCTAAGTCGATACGAAAATCAATCTCTCGTAGGGGAGGGACTCCAGGAAAATCTTCAGGAAACACATCTAGGAATTCATTTACTACAGGCACTGAGTCTATGGAAAGAATGTCATGATTTGAATCATTAACAATCACAAGATGACATAATAACCCCTTGGACATCATTTTATTAGCCTTAATATTTGAAATCAAGGAATTAGGATGACTCGAATTGTACCCTTCCCAGACTAACTCTTCTTCATCAGGGAAGCAAAATCTCACCACTCTACTATGACAGTCCAAGCAAGCATAACAACTGTGAAGCAAGTCCATGCCAAGAATAATATCAAAATCATGAATGGGTAACTCAATCAAGTTTGCACACATAGTCTTACCACTTACAACTATTGGGCAATCCTTGTATACCCTATCAGTTCTTACATTTTCTCCTAAAGGCGTACTAACCACTATAGGATCATGCAAAACTTCAGGTAGTATTTCAAAAGTAAGGGCAAGCAGAGGATTCACAAAGGAAAGTGTAGACCCTTGATCAAGTAGAGCATAAACAGAAGTTGAGAATACTTGCAGCATACTTCTGACCACATCAGCGGACTTCTCCTGCTCCTCCCTGCCGTTCAGGGCATAGAACATGTTCCTCTTGGGAGGTTGGGCAGCTACTGCACTCTGTAGGTTAGGCCTGGGCTAAGCATTACCTCCAGCCTGACCTCTGTTCTGTGGATAGTCTCTGACCATGTGTCCACTCTTACCACAACTGAAGCAGGCATTAGTACCCTATCTGCACTCTCCACTGTGAGTTCGGCCACACTTAGCACAATTTTTCTTACGACGCTACATCTCACCTCCATTGTCCCTCTTGGGTTCGGGTATGCCTCCTCTAGGTGTTGTATTCCTCTGAGGATTAGAATTCCAAGAACTCTGTTGCCCCTTCTTGAATTTGGGCTACTCACGGACGCCAAAATTGTTTCTATGGCCTCCATGGCTGGGACCTGCCTGATCTTGAGGCCTAGGCCTCCTCAAATCATGAACACCTCTCCTCTTGCGGCTGTCCTCCACCTACTGGACATGCACCATTAACCTGGAAAGGTCCATATTATCATCGGCATCGCAGACCGACACTCCTCCTCCAAGTATCCATTGATTCCCGTGAAGAACCTGCTCATCTCATCCCTGCTGTTCGAACCCAGGGAAGTAGCATACCTGGATAATTCCAACAAATCTAAGTACTCTTCTCATTCTTTCTATTAAATATTAAAGGAAGTAACATACCTTGATAGCTTAACAAACTTCAGGGAATACTCCCTGACCGTCATAGAGCCTTGTTTAAGTTGATGAACTCCTCAACCTTGGCCCCCTCATCTTCCTAGGGAAGAATCTCTCCAGAAATGCTATCTTGAACAACTTCTATGTGAATGGCACTCCACCTAAGACACGACTATCTTGCCACATCTTGCACCAAGTCTGTGCAACATCCTTGAGTTGGTAGGAAACCAGCTCTGCCTTCTCAACATCAGTGGCCTCCATGGCCACCAGGATCTTATGCACCTCGTCTATAAACTCCTGAGGATCCTCTGAAGTCTTAGACCCTGTGAATATAGGAGGATTCATCCTCGTGAAATCTCGCAGTCTGTCAGCCATGCTGCGAACCGGTGGGTTCTCCCTCCAAACATCCTGCCAGTTGACTTGGGCAGTCATAGCCTGAGCCTGCACCGTGATGGCCTGTGCCATATTGTCTAGAGATGACCTCACCTCAGCATTAGTCAACCCAGCTGGGTTAACCGGTATGGCCACTCCTTCAGCTGGAGCCTGGGGTGGATTTTGATTACCCCTAGCTGCTGCTCCTCCCCTCCTCAGACCCTTAGTCCTCCAAGTGTTTATTATCTGAAAACAACAAGGATTGATGATAGACACGATCATAACACCAATAATTCAAACAATAGGAAAAGCACGACAAGATCAAAAAAAGGGAAATTGTTCCTACGCATCATGCAGTCTCTAATCCAGGGTAGTGGTGCACTTCACTACCGTGAATTAGAAACTACTCAATGTGGTTGATGTGAACTCATTATTCTAAGAATTTAAACTAGGGATCTGATACCAACTTTGTCACGACTGGAATCTAGACCTTAGACGAGACCGGCGTCGTTGACCTCTCAGAGGTCGCAAACAAGACTACTTACGTCATCCTTACTTTACATCGATTAATTTAAGCGGAAAATTTCAAAATTTTGATCCTTTAAACATACTTGTTAAACATTACTAACATTTCATAATCATTCATCATCAACCATCTAACATTAAAGAGATAAGCAATTGAAAGAAATAGTTCACTAAGTCTTAATTGTATAATTGCCAAAATGGCTCCAATACAAAGTCTGAATACAAACAAGAAAGAAACACAAGTGGAACATGCTCTACTAGCTCAACTCTAAAACTAAGTTAGAATGTGAAATAGTAGCATCCTTAAAAGCATGAGGACCTACCAAGCTCCGGATGAATTATGACGTCCGGATAGCTGCAACAACGAACTTGTAGCTCTATCGTCCACCTCTGCCTGCACCTAGAAGTAGATGTTTGTATGTAATTAGTACACACTTGTACTAAGTATGGGTATATGCAAGTCCACACCAAGGATATGCATGAAAAAAATTAGCTTTTTCCTAACAACATGATTTATGGAATGTTAAGTCAGTGGACTTGCCAAATTAAGTTAGGAAGGTCATGCCATGAGGGTAACATGCATCATTATAAATATCGTATTGCACATATTATAACACATAACATATAACACATAGCTTCTTTCATATCTTTCATTCATATGCCTGAGACCTTGGAATTATAGACTTGACATTAAGACTTTCAAAAATGAGGGCTTAACATATGGGACCTCAACTAGGGAGTCTTCATTAGCAAACATAGAGTCTGCTTCATTCATTCATACATACTTCATTTCATTGCATTCATAGGCCAGTGTGAATACCAGCTATACCTAGGATGTAGTTTAAGACTTTCATCGGGTTGGCTGTGCAATGATCAGGAATAACCTGATGTCATTACCTGAATCTATCTCACCTCTTGATCATCCTATCCTAACACCTTCGGTATCATTCATTTTTTTATATGATTCATTTGAGGCTGGCCTCATTCATTCATTGGAACTTTAACTTTAACCTACATAGATCATATGAGCATCATGAAATCCAGTGTCTCCCCCACACCGAAAAGAGGTGGAATCACCGGCTAAAGTGACTCAATAACATGCTAGCGTATATGGGACTTTAACCCCGCCAGATTCCTATATTGACAGTATAGGTTCAAACACTAGGAGATGTATGGAGACCATACCTGGAAAGCCGGACAGTCTCATGTCATGAGAGTTACGTGAACCTTCGCCCTTCTCGAAAGAAGGCATCACCACTCATAGCTAGCCTATCGGTGCTCTGTATAAAAATCCATGACATTCAACTCATACATCATGGAAGCTGGCTTCTAGTATGAGCACAGCATATCTCATTAGATGATTTCTCATCTCATCATTAGTATTAAGTGTTTGAAAGTCAATACTTTCATTAGAGTGTTCATAGAGACTAGTCTCTTCATTATCTTACACTCTTATTTGTGCGTACATATTGGTAAAATTTACTTAGGCTCATTTGAGATTGCTCTCATCATATACATTATCCTCACATCATGATTGTCACCACATTCTTCATTATTAGCACCTTTGTTTTTCATAATTACTCACATCTTATTACGTGAATGTTCATTTCTTCATTTCCTAATTCATCCCATCATATAACAATGCACTTGGCAATTTAGTGTATCTTACGCTCATACTTAACCGTCTTAGGGTTCATCATTGCATTATGTACATTTTAGGTTTACTTACTTTTGAATGTATGTTAGACTTATGTGTCTATGCATACAAGCCATGAGCTTCATTCATAGTTCGCTAAGTAATTCTTACTTTCCTAAGAGTATGTATTACAAGACTTATGTATCGTGTACACATGCCAAGATCTTGATTTTTGTTCTAAGTAGATGGCATTACTCTTGGATATTTAACTCACGTATGACTTATGTATCAATACGGAAGTTTGGGCACGGGAACCCAAATCTTGAATCACTTGGATATCATTTATATTTTTCATGATCTTATTTTTAATATTCACAATATTAGAACTCTTAATTAAATCTAAACATTTACATGAAAGAATTAATATACTATTTTAATAAGAATTCTAAATTAAATCCTACATTTACATGAAAGGATTAATTTTCTATTTTAATTAGAATTCTAAATTAAATCTCAACATTTACATGAAAAAATTAATTTTCTATTTAATTAGAATTCTAAATTAAATGTCAACATTTACATGAAGGGATTAATTTTCTATTTTAATTAGAATTCTAATTAAATCTCAATATTTACATGAAGGGATTAATTTTCTATTTAATTAGATTTATAAATTAAATCTCAACATTTACATGAAAGACTAATTTTCTATTTTAATTAGAATTCTAAATTATATCTCAACATTTACATGAAGGGATTAATTTTCTATTTTAATTTTACTCTTAGTTAACCAAAAGGTTGGGGGTTCGAGCCCCGCAACCCCTTTGATTTTTAGAATTAAATTCGCTACAATAGGGAGGTTGTGGGTTCGAACCCACAGCCCCCCTTATATATAATATTATATAGATATATATATTATATATATATATATATATATATATATATATATATATAATATATATATATATTATATATATATATATATATATATATTTGTTTTCACTGAGGAGGCTGTGAGGTGGTGGGTTCGAACCCCCACAGCCCCTCTATCTTTATTTTATTTAAATGGGGCGAGCAGCAGTGAGGTTGTGGGATCCAATCCCCCAACCTCACTTTATTTCCTTATTATTTTACCTCTTCCTTCAGCGCTGAGGTCGTGGGTTCGATCCCCACGCCTCACATCTCCCTTTTTTTTTGTTTTTTTCTTTCGCGCGTAGCTGGAGGTCGTGCGTTCGAATCCCACGCCTCCCATTTATTTGGTTAATAATTTTTTCCTCCTCCTCCTTCCCCCAGGTTGCGTGTTCTATTCCCCCAACCCCAATTTTTTTTCCTTTTCTCGCGGAAGACAAGGGCCAAGGGTTCGATTCCCCCCAACCCCGTTTCTTTTTTTCTGGCGAAATTCGCTGGAGCCCCAACCCCAGTTCGAACCCCCCTTAACATATTCCCATTTTATTTATTTATTAAGGCATACTTTGGTGAGGTCTTGGGTTTGATCCCTGCAGACCTCACCTATTTTTATTTTTTTATTTTTTTCAAAATTTCTAGAATTCCTCTACAGCTTATCTCTAGATTCTAGAAAATTACTCCGCAATTTTGTGCATCATTTTACGGGTTAATTTAACATTTGTTTCTTATACATTCGTTAGGGTTCTTAAGACAAGTTAGAGGGATGATTTGATGATTTGTTTTAGATAGAGTTGATAGTATTTCAACCATGTGAATATCACGTCTAGGAACATCTACTTACACATAAAACACAAGCGATTCCATGTTGTCAGCATGCTAAAACGGATACTCCAAAGTCATCGTAGCAACTTAGCAAACATACTTTCATGCCTACATTCATATTTTTGAAAGACACAAAAACATAATAACATAATCATGAACACATAATCGAAACGAGATCGTCACCACACACACAGTGTCCCTAAACTCTACTAGCAAACATACCAACCTAAGATCATTGGGATCTAGTGACAGGGAACATGCAAAGGGGAAAACAATCCTAGTTTCGGATGAACAACGTGAACCCTAAGGTATCTCTTGGGAAAGGGACCAAGAGGAAAGAAACCCATACCTTTTGACGTTAATCAAGCTTGAAGTTGCTGACCAAACTTGTCTCCAAAACCACGCCCAACTCACCTAAAGTTCCACCACCAACTCGACGGAAATCTCCCTTGCCTTAACGTTTTTGATTAACTTGCTTCCTTAGATTTTTTTTGTGACTTCTTCTAGTGTGAAGAATTTTTTCAAAGTTTCGGTTTCTTCACGTTAATTGGCAGAGAGAACAAGAGAGTTTTTTTGAACGTGGATAGGTGATAAACGTGATTAGGAGAGTGCTGGCATAGGTTTAGGAGATTTTCAAGAGTTAGTCAAATAGGATTTAATTAAATTAATACAAATATGATTTATTTTAATTAATACGTGAAAGGACCATTATGCCCTTAAAATTTAAGATTTTAAAATAATAATTAAATCATCATAAGTATCTATTGATTCGATTTTTGTTAGGATTGTTACTACTCACTCTTTGAGTATTTCAAATAATCAAAATAATGTTCAAACTAATGCTGCTTAAATATTTATACTTCTTCCATTTCAGAAATTTTGTATAGCATGTCATATTCACCAATATATACCTTTGGTTCCTGATAATTGTTAGAGACCGAACACTATTGTATTCTAAATCATAAAAATATTTTAGAAAAAATTAAAACTCAATTTTCACTGGCTAGAGTCTCGTACTAATAACGTGTTATAAAATCTAAGTTCAAAATTATATAAGTATAAAGGAAGAAGATAAGAGAAGTAAATGTAGGAGAAGAATGTCTTCTTATTCAAGCGTGTATTACATGTAGAATGATATCTCTATTTATAAGGAGAGAAATCACTAAAAGGCCACCTTGATAAATGTCAAATTAATAGATACATAGTTATCCACCAAGGTTCATATCACCTTGGGAATACATATCTATGATAAGGATAAGTTACCTTGGAAATATAGAATCATGATAAGGATAAGTTCATGAATTATCTTAATGGACAATCCACTTAGTTCAATGCATTTATAACAGATGTTTGATTTTTTTAAAACATTTTAAGAAATCATATTTTGGTCACAAAGTGCCCTTATTCACCTACAAAAAGTAAATCATATTACTAAAATTTTAGCTGTCACAAATTAATTTTATTTAGTGATAAAAATTATTTATACTAAAATTGCCTTCATATTGATAGCATAATTATATATTTAGCAAAAGATTAACTTAAATGTATCTAATAAAGACAACATGTAGAGATGACTTACTCGTCACTAATACCATAAAGAGAGACAAATTATTCGTCACTAATACCATATATACTATATCACAATTAATTTTCAGCTATGAAATTACTATCTCATAGTGACGTAATAACTCTCCTTTAACTACAAATTATGCATAACTTTAAATACAATCAATATCGTCACTAATTAAATTTGTCAGTATTCAATGAACTTTTAGTGACGATATGACTTTTAGCTACAAAATGTGTGTGTTTTTAAGACAAACAAGTTCGTCATAAATGCTATGTAATTGGAGACGAATTTTATTTTTGTAGCTAATATAATATTTTAACGACGAAACATTGAATTGTGTTTATATACTTTTAGTGACCCACATTTAGAGACGAAAGACTGACGAATTGTTTTCGTCATAACAGATTTTTTGTGACGAAATATAAACTGATAATCAAATTTGTTGTAGTAGAGTGGTAGTAGAAAAAGGATTTTGATTTAATTTTTTTTTCTTTATTTATTACAAAACACACTTTTCATTTTTTATTTTTTAAATTTTTTTGTGAAGTCAGTTTGGAGAGTAAGAAAAAAATCATTTTTGAATAGTAAAGGCGTGTAATAGGTCGACATGATATATAGCTTAAGTCAGTGTCGGAGTCAGAAATTTGTCCAAAGGTTTTCAAATTTTAAAAGAGTCGATAATTATTACTTTTTTAGCGAAGTGGGTGCACATTTTTTTTACTAGTGGGTGCACCCAAATTTAAAAATTAAATTAAATATCACTTAATAACTAAATCATACGAAACTTAAAATTATAAAACTATCAATGATATAAATCAAAATTAATGGAGAAAAGTCAACAAAAACAATTTTTGCTTTGAATATAGTCCCTCTAGTTCATATGAAATGAATTGTTGAGACTTTTTTTGTGATTCAAAATAACTGAATGTTTCAAAGTTCGAGAGAATTATCAAAACTTTTTTTCCATATTTACCTTTTATTTTAATAAGATTCTTTAACTATTTTACATTCTCTAATAATATAGTTTAGAAATAACAAAAAGTATAATAGTGGATAATAATCATTAATTTTATCTTTTAAAAAGAAATCTTGAGTATGTGTATACCTAATAATTCATTTAATACAGATGAAAAATATATAGAAAACGATAAAATCGTAATTATTAGGTTAATCAATTTAAGGCCAGAAACATAAAGAAGATACATGACAACTATTTATCTGTTATCTTTTTGTTTAAAAGAGAGTGCGTTTAACGAAATGTGGCAAGTGAGGATCGAACCACAGACCTTTGACACATAAATGATAAGAGAGACCAACATGGGTTGTGGTGCCTTGGTGGGACCCTTAACCAAAGGTCTCGGGTTCGAGCCTGGGTATGGAGAAAATCTTGTTAGGAGCGTCACCCCCAAACGGTTCCTACAGTGCGCGATACGGATTTAGTCTGAGCTCTAATATGAACTCCGGACACTGGGTGGAAAATTAAAAAAAAATGTGTTTACAAAAATGTTGCAACTTAGGATCAAAACCTTTTGCACATAAATGAACACGCTTACCAGACCACTAGACTATTTCTTGACTTAGGGTATCCCAATATTAGACAATATTTTACCTATATAAACGGTATAATTTTTCGACGAAGGGTGTTCGACTGACCACCCTTCCATACCTGTAGCTCCGCCCCTGACTTAAATGTGAAACTGATTTTTCGAGACAAGGTCGAGGATGGATTTATATCTTTTTTTTCCATCTTGTAAATCAGTAATTTGATAAACTTATAAAATCTGTGAAAGTGATGTGATGCATGAATTCTTAGAATGTTTGTTGCCCTGAAATTGTCCCCTTCATTGTTTAAACATTGAAATTGAAGTTGATCATTGTTACTTACTTTTTATTCATAAATATTTAAATCACAGCTATAAACAAATTCAAACTTTTGATATACACTGGCATTAAATCGTGGACTTAGCCTAATTAAATATAGATTAATCATAAGTCATTTGGGTTTGATATCTCAGCTCTTTTTAGAGTTACTATATTACTTGCACGATTGCCTACATTTGCCTGTACATTTGGAAACAATATTATTCCTATAATACATGTGTCACGACCGGATCGAACCCCAGACGAGACCGGCGTCGTTGACCTCTCAGAGGTCGCAGACAAGCCTACTTACGTCATTCTTACTTTACATAGATTAATTTTAGCGGAAAATTTGAAATTTTTGATTCTTAATCATACTTGCTAAACATTCTTAACATTTCG
>JAKWJD010000782.1:0-15374 GCA_027705065.1 Solanum peruvianum | reverse complement strand
ACAGTGCACACGGTCAGACTACGTCGGCCGTGGAAGGCAATCATCACCATTGGGAAGCATACATAGGGTCGGACAATGTCGTGCGTGGCATGCTATCATTGCCCTTGGACAACATACACGGTCGAACGACGTCGGGCATGGCATTTTATCATCACCATTGGGCAGCACACATGGTTGGATGACGTCAGGAGTGGCATGCCATCATCACAATAGGTCCGCACACGTGGTCGGACAACGTTGGAAGTGACATGCCATCTTCGGCCTTAGACAGCACACACGATAGGACAACGTCAGGTGTGGCATGCCATCAACCCATTTGGACAGCATCTACGGTCGTACTACCTCAAGCGTGGCATGCCATCATGTCCCTTGGCCTTAACACACGGTCGGACAACGTCGGGCGTGGCAGGCCATCATCGCCCTTTGATAGCATACACAAGGTCGAACAACGTCGAGCGTGGCATGCTATCGTTGCCCTTGGAAAGTGTACACGGTTGGAAAACATCGGGCTTGGCATGTTATCATCACCCTTGACTACGCACAAGGTCGGACGATGGTTGGCGTGGCAATGCTATAATAGTCCTTTGGAAGCACACACGGTCGGACAACGTCGGGTGTTAAATGCCATCATTTCCCTTTAGACAGTACGCACAGTCGGACGATGTCGATGTGGAACGCTATCATCTTCTATGGACTGCACAGACGGATGATATCGGGTGTGGCATGCCATCATCGCCCTTGTGCAGCACACCCAGTCGACGATGTCGACCGTGGAAATGCCAGCATTGCCCTTGTAATGCACACACAATGAGACGACGTCGGGAGTCACTTTCCATCATCGCCCCTGGAAAGCATACGCAATCGAACGATGTCACGCGTGGCATGAGCGCTTGGATCTTGGGGAGAACACACATTCGGATGGCGTCGGGCGTGGCATGCCATCATCCCCATTAGGCAGCACACACGGTCGCAATACATCGGGCGTGAAATTCCATCTTCTCCCTTGGACAACACACACGATGGGATGATGTAGGGCGTGGAATGCCATCATCGCCCTTGGACAAAATACATAGTTGGACTACGTCAGGAGTGGCATGACATCATGGCCCTTGTCCAGCACTCACGGTCGGAGGAAGTCAGGCGTTACAGGCCATTATCAACATTGGACAACATACAGAGGGTCGAACGACGTATGGCGTGGAATGCCATCATCTCCCTTGTACAACATACACTGGGTTGGACGACATCGGGTTTTGCATGTTATTATCGCCTTTGTACTGCACACATGGTCAGATGACATTGTGTGTGGGAATGCTATCATAACTCTTGTGCAGCACACACGGTTGAACGATATCGACATGGCATGACATAATCATCTTTGGACTGCACACACAAACAGACGACCTTGGGCGTGGCACGCCATGATTTCCCTTTTGTTGCACAGATGGATGGACAATATCGGGCGTAAAATTCCATCATGGCCCTTGGACAACACACATGGTCAGACGACTAGGGCGTGGCATGCGAGCATGGTCCTTAGGCAGCAACATGGTCTGACGACGTTGAGGGTGGCATGCCATTGTCTCTCTTGGAAAGCACACACGATCGAACTATGTCGGGCATGGCATGCCATCATCGCCTTCATGCAGCACACACAGTCGGACAACGTTGAGCGTGGCAGCCCATCATCTCCCTTTAAATGCCTACATGATAAGACAATGTCGGGCATGTCATGTTACCATCGTCCATGGACAACACACACGATTGGACCTCGTAGGGTGTGCCATGCCTGCATGGACCTCGGGCATACATGATAGCTTGATGTCAGGCATCGCACGTTGTCATCGCCCTTGCAAAGCATACATGATCTAACGAAGTCGGGCGTGGCATGCTTGCATGGAATTTGGGCAGAACACACGGTCGGATAACATTGGGGGTGGCATAATACACTCGCCATTAGGCAACACACGAATCGGACGAGGTCGGGCGTGACATGTCATCATTGCCCTTGGACAACACATACGATGGGATGATGTTTGGGGTGGCATGCCATAATCTCCCCTTGGAAAGAATACACGGTCAGACTAGGTCAGGCGTGGCATGCAACCATGGCCCTTGGCCAGCACACACGGTCGAACGACGTAGGGCATGGCAGGCCATCATCGCCCTTGGACAGCATACACAGGGTCGAACGACGTGGGACGTGGCATGCCATCATCGCCCTTGGAAAGCATACACGGTCGAACGACATTGGGCGTGGCATGTTATCATCGCCCTTTGGCTGCACACACGTCGAACAACATTGGGTGTTGCAATGCTATCATCCCCCTTGTCCAGCACACACGATTGGACAACGTCGGGCGTTAAAGTCCATCATTGCCCTTAGGACAACACAATCGGTCGAACGACGTTGATGTGACATACTATCATCGCCTTTGGATTGCACACACGGATGGATAACGTCAGGCATGGCATGCCATCATCGCCATTGTGCAGCACACCAGGTGGACGATGTCGGGCATTAGATGCCATCATTGCCCTTGGATAGAACACACGTTCGGAGGATGTTAGGCGTGGCATTCATGCATGGTCCTAAGGGTAGCACACACGGTCAGACGATGTCAAGCGTCGCATGCCATCATCTCCCTTGGACAGCACACACATTGGAAATACGTCAGGCGTGACATTCCATCTTCGCCCTTTGGCAGCACATACTATGGACAACGTCGAGCGTGGCATCCCATAATCGCCCTTGGAAAAGCATGCACGATCGGACGACATTGGGTGTGGCATGTTATCATCACCCTTGAACAATACACACAATTGGACCACGTAGAGCGTGGCATGCCGGCATGGCCCTTGGGCAACACTAATGACCGGATGACATAGGGCATGGCATGCTACTATCACCCTTGTGCAGCACACACGTTCGGACAATATCAAGCGTGACATGCCATCATTGCCCTTAGACATCTCACACGATCGCACGACATCGGGCATGGCATGCCATCATCTCCCTTGGATAGCATACACGATCGGACTGCGTCGGATGTGGTATGCCATCATCTCCCTTGGAAAGAATGCACAATCAAATGATGTAGGGCGTGGCATGCCATCATTGCAATTGGACTGCATACATAGGGTCGGACGACGTCGAGCGTCGCATACAATCATCTCCCTTGGAAAGCATACACGGTCAGACGACGCCGGGCTTGCCATGCCATCATCACCCTTGGGAAGCACACACGGTCGGACAACTTCAGGTGTGAAATGCCATCATTTCACTTGGGTAGCCCACACCATCGGCTTACATTGGGTGTGGCATGCCATCATTGCCCTTGGATAGCATAGACGGTCGTACGCCGTCAGGCGTGGCATGTTAACATCGCCCATGGTCAGCACACACGGTCGGAAGACGTCGTTTGTTGCAATGCCATCATCACCCTTGGACAGCACACATGATCGAACTACGTCTGGCGTGGCATGACATCATGGCCCTTGGGCAACACACACAATCGGACGACGTCGGCCGTGGCAATTCTATCATAGCCCTTGGAATGCACACACGGTTGGAAAACGTCGCGTTTGACATGCCATCATCGCCCTTGGAAAAGTATTCACGATCGGACAACATCGGGTGTGGCATGTTATCATCACCCTTGGACAGCACACACGATAAGAAGATGCCAGGTATGGCATGCCTACACGACCCTTGGGTAGAACACACAATCGGATAACGTCGGGCGTGGCATGCCATCCTCTCCATTGGGCAGCATACGCCGTTGGACGATGTCCAGCGTGACAGACCTTCTTTTCCCTTGGACTGCACACACGGTGGGGCAACGTCGGGTGTGGCATGTCATCATTGCCCTTGGACAACATACACAGTAGGACTACGTCAGGTGATGCATACCATCATGGCCCTTGACCCACACACACGGTCGGATGACATCGGCGTGGCATGCCATCATCGCCCTTGGACAACATACATAAGGTCGAACGACGTCGGGCGTAGCATGCAATCATAACCCTTGGACAACATACTCGATCGGAAGACGTCGGGCGTGGCATGTTATCATCGCCATTGGGCATGGAAATGCTATCATCGCCCTTAGACAGCACACACGGTCGGACGACATGGGGCGTTAAATGCCATCATTGCCCTTGGACAACATACACTGTCGGACCATGTCAGGTTTGGCATGTTCTCATCTCCCTTGGAAAGCATAAACGATCGGAAGACATCAGGCGTGGTATGTTATCGTCGCTCTTTGAAACCACACACAATCGAATGACCTCGAGCATGGCATGTCGCATGGACCATGGGAAGCACACACAGTCCTATTACATCGGGCGTGGCATATAATCATGGCCATTGAGCATCACACACGGTTGGATGACATCCGGCGTGACATGACATCTTTGCTCTTGGAATGCACACACAGTGGGAAAACGTCGAGCGTGGCATTCCATCATCGCCCTTGGACAACATACACGATCGAAGGACGATGAGTGTGGCATTCCATCAAGGCCCTCTGACAGCACACATGGTCAAACAACATCAATCGTGGCATGCCCGCATGGCCCTTGGGCAATACACATGGTCGAATGATGTCGGGCACGACATGTCATTATCACCCTTGGGCATCACACACAGTCGGATGACGTCGGGCGTGGCATGTGATCATCGCCTTTGGACAACACACAAGGACGGATGATTCGTGCTAGGCGTGATATAATCGCCCTTGGACTGCACACATGGCTAGATGACGTCAGGCCTGGCATGCATTCATCGTCCTTGGGCAGCATACACGGCCGGATGACGTCGGGTGTTACATGCCATCATTTCCCTTGGACAACACAGACGGTCTAACGACGTTGGGCGTGGCGTGGCGTCTCGCCCTTGAGACATATACACAGTCGGACGACGTCGAGCGTGGCATTCCAACATCGCTCTATGATAGAACACACGATCAGACTACATCGCGCGTGGCCTGCCATCATCACCCTTGGGCAACACACACGATCAGAGACATCGGGCACGGCATGCCATCATGGACCTTGGAAAGCATACATGATCGGACGATGTTGGGCGTGGATTGTTATCATTACCTTTGGAAAGCACACACGATTGAACCAAATAGAACGTTGCATGCTGCATGGCCCACGGGTAGCACACATGGTCGTACGACGTTGATTGTGGAATGTCATCATCCCTTTGGACAACACACATGGATGAACAACGTCAAGTGTGGCATGCTATCATCTTCCTTGGACTTCACACATGATCGGATGACGTCGAGCGTGGCATGCCATAATCTCCTTTGGACAGCATTCACGGTCGGACGACATGGGGTGTTAAATAACATCATTTCCCTTGGACAACATACACTGTTGGACCATGTAAGGTTTGGCATGTTCTCATCTCCCTTGGAAAGAATAAACAATTGGAAGACATCAGGCGTGGTATGTTATCGTCGCCCTTGGAGACCACACACAATCGAATGACCTCGAGCGTGGCATGCCCGCATGGACCTTGGGAAGCACACACGGTCGTATAACGTCGGGCGCGGCATATAATCATGGCCATTGAGCAGCACACACGTTTGGATGACATCTGGCGTGACATGACATCTTCGCTCTTGGAAAGCACACACAGTGGGGAAACGTCGAGCGTGGCATTCCATCATCGCCCTTTCAAAGCATACATGATCGAAGGACGATGAGTGCGGCATTCCATCATGGCCCTGTGACAGCACACATGGTCGAACGACGTCAATCGTGGCATGCCCGCATAGCCCTTGGGAATACACATGGTCGAATGATGTCGGGCTTGACATGTCATTATCACCCTTGGGCATCACACACGGTCGGATGACGTCAGGCGTGGAGTGCGATCATCGCCTTTGGACAACACACGAGGACGGTTGATTCGTGCTAGGCATGATATAATCGCCCTTGGACTGCACACATGTCTAGATGACGTCAGGTTTGGCATGCATTCATCGTCCATGGGTAGCACACACGGTCGGATGACGTCGGGTGTTACATGCCATCATTTCCCTTGGACAACACACACGATCAGACGACATCGGGCATGGCATGCCATCATGGACCTTGCAAAGCATACATGATCGGACGATGTTGGGTGTGTATTGTTATCATTACCCTTGGAAAGCACACACGATTGAACCACATAGGACGTTGCATGCTGCATGGCCCTTGGGTAGCACACACAGTCGTACGACGTTGATTGTGGAATGTCATCATCCCTTTGGACAACACACATGGATGAACAACGTCAAGTGTGGCATGCCATCATCGCCCTTGGACTTCACACACGATCAGATGACGTCGAGCGTGGCATGCCATAATCTCCCTTGGACAGCATTCACGGTCGGTCGACGTAGGGCATGGCATGAAATAATCGCTATTGGAATGAACACGCGGTCGAATGATGTCGGGCATGACATGTAATCATCGCCCTAGGTAAGCAGACACGGTCTAACCACACCAAGCGGGGCATGCTTGCATCGCAGTTGGGCAAAACACATGGTCACAAAACGTCGGGCGTGGCATGCCATCATAGACTTGGGCAGTACACACGGTCAAACGAAGTGAGGCGTGACATGCCATCATCTCCCTAAGGCAGCATACACAGTCGAACGACATCCCGCGTGGCATGCCATATAAACCTTGGGCAGCACAAACGGTCGGATGACGTCGGGCATGGCATGCCATCATCGCCATTGGAAAGCACACAAGAAAGGACAATGTTAGGCGTGGCATGCCATCATCGCCCTTGGACATCACAAACAGTAGGACGTTGTCAAGCATGGCATGCCATCATCGCCCTTGGGTAGCACACATGGTCAGACGACGTTGGGTGTTACATGCCATCATTACCCTTAGGCTGCACATATAGTCTGACTACGTCGGGCATGGCATGCCATTATCTCTATTTGGATAAAATGCATGGTCGGACTATGTCAGGCGTTGCATATTATCATCACCCTTGGAAAGCATACATGATCGGACGATGTTGGGCGTGGCATGTTATCATCGCCCTTGAACAGTACACACGCTTGGACCACGTAGGTCAAGGCATTCCCGCATTGCCCTATGGCAGCAAACACGGTATAATAAAGTCGGGTGTGGCATGCCATCATCACCATATGGAAGCACACACGGTGGGAAGACGTCGGGCTTGACATGCTATCATCGCACTTAGGCAGCACACATGGTCGAACGACATCGGGCGTGGCATGCCATCATTGCCCTTAGAAAGCATAAGCAATCGGACGACGTCGATTATGCCATGCCATCATCTTCCTTAGAATAAACACACGGTCGGAAGTAGTCGAGCGTGGTATACCATCATCGCCCTTGGACAAAACACAAAGGGTCTGATGACGTCACGCGTGGCATGCCATCATCGCCCTTGTAATTTATACACGGTCGGACAACGTCGGATGTGGCATGCTATCTACTACCCTTGGGCAGCATACACAGTCGGATGACGTCGTGCGTTAAATGTCATCATTTCTTGGAAAGCAAACACGATCGGACTACGTTAGTTATTGCATGATATCATATCTCTTGGATAGCACACACGGTTGGATGATTTCAAGTGTGGCATGCCCGCATGGCCCTTGGGCAGCGCACAAGGTTGCACAACGTCAAACGTGGCAATGATATCATTGCCCTTGGGTAGTACACACGCTCAAACGATGTCAAGAATTAAATGCCTTCATTGTACTTGGATAACATACACGGTCAGACTACATCGTGTGTGGCATGTTATCGTCAAACTATGTCAGCACACACGGTCGGATGATGTCATGAGTGGTATGCCCACATGACACTTGGGAAACATACACATTCGCACGATGTCGGGCGTGGCATGCCATCAATGCCCTTGGGAAGCATACAAGGACGGATGATGTCGGACATGGCATGACATCATCGCTCTTGGATTACACACATGGTCTGACGACGTGGGACGTTCCATGCCATCATCGCCATTGGGTTGCAAACAGGGTCAGACGACGTCGAGCGTTACATGACATCATTGCCCTTAAGTAGAACACATGGTCGGACTACGTCGGGCGTGGCATGCCATTATCGCCCTTGGACAGCATAGACGGTCATACGATGTCAAGCGTGGTATGTCATCATCCCTTTGGACAACATACACGGATGAACAACGCCGAGCGTGACATGTCATCATTGCCCTTGGACTGCACATACGGTTTGACGAAATCGGGCATGGCATGACCATATGTCCCTTATGAATCCCACACAGTCGGATGATGTAAGGTGTTTCATTCCATCGTCGCACTTAGGCAGAACACACGGTCAGACAACATCTAGTGTGGCATACCATCTCGCCTTTAGACAGCACACACGATCCGACGACTTCGAGTGTGGCATGCCATCATCGCCATTGGACAGCACACACGGTAGGACTACGTTGGGCGTGGCATGCCATCATTGCCCTTGGGCAGCACACATGGTCGAACGACGTCGAGAGTGGCATTCCATCATTACCATTGGAAAGAATACACGATCGTACGACGTCGATCATGGCATGCCTGCATCACCCTTGAAATACATACACGATTAGATGATATTGGGCGTGGCATGTTATCATCACCCTTGGACAGCACGCACGATCGGGCCACGTAGGGCGTGGCATGCCTGCATTTCCCTTGGGCAGCACACACGGTCGGACTACATCGGGCGTGGCATGCCATCATCACCCTTGGGAAGCACGCATGGTCGGACGACGTTGGGCGTTAGATGACATCATCGCCCTGAACCAGCACACATGGTCGAACTACGTCGGCCATTGCATGTCATTATCAATCATGGTTTTCACATTCGTACTAATCTAATATATCTTCTTGATTTTCCCATCGTGTTGTACTAGTCTTTCATTTTTAACTTAATACGGCACGAAGCATATTACCTTACTAGTTTTACATTTATATTATTTTGTATAAAAAAATATGGTAATAATATTTTAGAAAAGACTAAATCAAATAAAGGAGTTGACCACGTAGATCTCGAAAAAATATGCCGAACAAAAACAAAAACACATAAAACCGATATTCAAGCCCAAAGTTTGAATCATTTCAAGTTTCACCAAATCAAAGATTGAAACTCAAAAAAGTAGTGTTAATTTGTGAAATTTCAAATGGCCATACTTTTGATTCGAATATCCGATTGAGGCAATTTTTTTCTCAATTTGGTTATTTTTTTAAGATCTATCCGAACAAATGGACCAAAAGCGGTTTGGATGACCCAATTTCGCAAAAAACCCCTTTCAACCCATTCAATTTTTAATTTCCACAAATTTGGAAGAAAATTGTAATTCTTTATTGCTATGAATTTGATAAAAGAATATAGATTTTTGAGTTCGAAATACATTGGTAACATATTGAAGAATGTCAATTTAAATGTTAGATAATAAATTTTAAGATAAAAAGCTTTTATCTCGTTCAATTTTACATTTCCCAAATTTTGTGCACACGGACAGACGACGTCGAGCGTGGCATTCCATCATCACGCTTGGACAGTAGACACGATCGAACTACGTCTGCTATGGCATTTTATCATCGCCATTTGACAGCACACGCGATTGGACGACATCAGGCGTGGCATGCCCGCATGGCCCTTGGGCAGTTCACACAATCGGACGACGCCGCGTGTTGCATGCCATCATCAGCCTTGGACAACACACGCGGTCAGATGAGGTCGGGCGTGGTATGCCATCATCGCCATTGGGAAGCACATGCGGTCGGACGACGTCAGGCATGACATGACATCTTCAACTTTGGACATCACACACGGTAGGACGACGTCTAGGCGTGGCAGTCCGTCATCGCCCTTGGACAGCATACACAGGGTCAGACAATGTCGGGCGTGGCATGCCATCATCGCCCTTGATAGCATACATTGTTTGACGGCGTATGGCGTGGCATGTTATCATCACCATTAGGCTACACACATGGTTGGATGATGGTTAGCGTGGAAAAGCAATCATCGCCCTGGGCTGCACAAACGGTAAGACGACATCGAGCATTAAATACCATCATTTCCCTTTGGACAGCACACACGATTGTACGACGTGAACATGGCTTACCATTATCTCTTTTGGAGTTCACACATGGATGGACGACGTTGGGCATGGCAATGCCATCATCGCCCTTATGCAGCAAAAACGTTTGGACGATGTCGGTTGTGGCAATGCCATCACCGTCCTTAGAATGCACACACGATCGGACGATGTCGGGCGTAGTATGCCATCATTGACCTTGGACAACACACACAATCGGACATGTCGGGTGTGTCATGCAAGCATGACATTTGGGAAACACACATGGTAGGATGACGTCAGGCGTGGGATGCCATCATCACCATTGGGGAGCACACGCGGTCGTACGACGTTGGACATGATGTGGAATCTTTTCCCTTGGATAGCACACATGGTGAGACGACGTCATCCATGGCATGCCATCATCGCCCTTGGACAGAATACATGGTCGGATGACGTCGTGCTTGGAATGCCATCATCGCCCTTGGACAACATACACTGTTGGACTACGTCAGTCTTGGCATTCCATCATCGCCCTTGTAATGAACACACAGTCGGATGATGTCGGCCGTGTCATTCCATCATTACTATTGGACAACATACATAGGGTCGAACGACGTTAGGCATGGCATGCTATCATCGCCCATGGATAGCATACACAGTCAGATGATGTCGGGCATGCCATGTCATCATCGCCCTTGGAAAGCACACATGATCTGACGACGTCGGGCGTGGTATGCCATCATTGTCCTTGGGCAGTACACACGGTCAAACTACGTCGGGCGTGGCATGCAATCATCACCCTTGTACTTCATAGAAGTTCAAAAAACGTCGGGCGTGGCATTCCATCATCGCCCTTGTACAACATACACGGTCAGACTACGTCTTGCGTTGCATGCAATTATCGCCCTTGGAATGAACACACGATCAGATGATGTCGGGCGTGGCATGGCATCATCGCAATTATATAGCATACACAGGGTTGAACGACGTCGGGCGTAGAACGCCATCATTTCCCTTGGATAGCATACACGATGATACCATGTTGGACGTACCATGCGATCATCGCGTTTGGAAAGAATACACAATCGGAACATGTCGGGCATGGCATGTTATCATCTTCCTTAGACATCACACATGATCGGAGGACGCTTGCGTGGCATGCCCGTATGGCCATTTGGTAGAAAACACGGTCGAATGACGTCAACCGTGGCCTGCCATCATCGATCTTTGACAATGCACACGAACGGACTATGTCGGACGTGGCATGCCATCATCGCCCTTATGCAGCACACACGGTCGGACAATGCTGGGCATGGCATACCATCACCGCCCTTGGAAAGCATACACGATCAAATGACGTCGGGCGTGTCATGTTATAAATGCCCTTGGAAAACACACACGATTGACATGCCCGCATGGCTCTTGGGGAGGACACATTGTCGGTTCGCGTCAGGCATGGCATGCCATATCTCCATTGGGCAACACACATATATGGACGATGTCGGTCGTGGTATGCGATCTTCGCCCTTGGACTGCATACACGGTTGGACGACGTCGGACGTGGCAAGTGATCATCGCCTTAAGAATGAACACACAGTCAGATGATGTCGGGCGTGACTTGCCATTATCGCAATTGGACAGCACATACATGGTTAGACGACATCGGGTGTGGCATGCAATAATAGCCCTTGGACATCATACACGATCAGACGACGTTAGGTATTGCATGCCATCATTGCCTTAGGGCAGCACACACTGTCAGACTACGTTAGGCATGGCATGCCATCCTTGCCCTTGGATAGCATAGACGGTTGAACGACGTCAAGGGTGGCAAGTTATCATCGCCCATGGTCAGCACAAAGGGTCGGACAACGTCTTCCATGGAAAGTGCCACCATCGCCGTAGGACAGCACACACGATCAAACAACGTTGAACGTGTCATGACATCATGTCTCTTGGGCAGTAAACACGGACAACATCGGCCGTGACAATGCCATCATGGCCCTAGAAATGCACACACGGTCGGACGATGTCGGGCTTGACATGACATTATCGCCCTTGGAAAGCATACATGATCAAATGACGTCGGACGTGGGTTGTTATCGTCGCCCTTGGATAGAAGACACGATCGAACGACAGCAGGTGTGGCATGCCTGCATTGCCCTTTGGCTACAAACATGGTTGGATGACGTCGAGCGTGGCATGCCATCATGGCCCTTGGGCAGTAGACATGGTCAGACTATGTTTGGCGTGGAATTCCATCATTTCCCTTGGAAGTCATAGAGGGTCGTACTACGTCATGCGAGGCATGTTATAATCGGCCATTGTCAGCACATACGGTCAGAAGACGTTGGCCGTGACAATGCCATCATCGGCCTTTGACAGCACACACGATCGGACTACATCAGGCGTGGCATGACATCATGGCCCTTGGGCAGCACCACAGTCAGAAGACATCGGGCATTAAATGCGATGATTTCCCTAGGACATCATACACGGTCAGACTATGTCAAGTGTGGCATGTTATCATCTCCCTTGGAAGGGTAAACGATCGAATGACGTCGGGCGTGACATGCCATCTTCGCCCTTGACAGCAAACATGGTGGGACAATGTCGGTCGTGGCATGTCATCATCGCCCTTGGACAGCCTTCATGGTAAGACTATGTAGGCGTGGCATGCCATCATAGCCTTTGGCTAGCGCACACGATAGGAGGATATCGGGCGTGGCAGTGCATCATCGCCCTTGGATAGCATTCACAGGGTCGAACAACATCGAGCATTGCATGCCCGCATGGCCCTTGGGTAGCAAACACAGTCAGATGACGTCAGGCATGGCATGCCATCATCGTCATTAGCAAGCACGCGCGGTCGGACGAAGTCATGTGTGACATGCCATCTTTTCCCTTGGAATGCACACAAGGTGGGACGACGTCTGGCGTGGCATGCCATCATCGCCGTGGATAGAATGCACGGTCAGACGACGCCGAGAGTGGCAATGCCATCATCGCCCTCGGATTGCATACATAGTCGGACGATGTCGGGCGTGGCATGACATCATCGCCATTGGACAACATACACGGATGGACTACGTCAGGCGTGGAAAGCCATCATCGCCCTTGAATAACACACAGTCGGATGATGTCTGGCATGGAATAAAAGAAAATAGCTTTTTTAGTTCAAAATACCTTGGTAACACATTTGACAATATACATTTTAATGTTCGATAATCAATTTTATGATGAAAAGCTATTATCCCGTTCAATTTTACATTTCCCCTAATTTTGCACACACGGTCGGACGACGTCCAGCGTGGCATGCTATTATCGCCCTTGGACAACACACACGATCAGACTGCATCAATCTTGTCATGCCATCACGGCCCTTGGGAAGCATACACGCTTGGATGATGTCGGTCGTGGCAATGCCATCATTGCTCTTGGAATGCACACACGGTCGGACGACGTCGGGTGTGGCATGTTATCCTCCTTCTTTGACAACAACACCATTGGACGACGTCGGGCGTGACATGACCACATGACCCTTCGGCAGCTCACACGGTCGTCTGATGTTGGGCGTGGCATGCCATCATCGCTATTAGAAAGCACACGCGATCAGACAATGTCGGGCGTGGCATTCAAGAATCACTACTGGGAAGCACACGCGGTCGGACGACGTCAGGCGTGAAATGCCATCTTTTCCCTTGGACAACACACACGGTAGGACGACGTCAAGCGCACCATGCCATCATGGCCCTTTGATAGCACACACAGTCGGACTACGTCAGGCGTGGCAGGCCTTCATTGCCCTTGGGAAACATACACAGGGTCGGACGATGTCGGGCGTGGCATGCAATCAATACCCTTGGAAAGCATACACAGTCGGACGATGTCGGGCATGGCATGTTATCATCGCCCTTGGAAAGCACACACGATCGGACTACGTCAGGCATGGAAATTCTATAATTTCCCTTGGGCAGAACACACGGTTGGACAACGTAGAGCGTTAAATGCCATCATTTCCTTTGGACATCATACACGGTTGGACTACGCCAGGTGTGGCATGTTACGTCACCATTGGAAAGCATAGATGATCAAACGACGTTGGGCGTGGCACGTTGTCATCGCCCTTGGACAACACACATGATTGACGATGTTGGGCGCGGAATGCCCTTATAGTCCTTGGTCAACACACGCAGTCAGATGACATTGGGCGTAGCATGCCATCATTGTTATTGGGCAGCACATGAAGTTGGAAGATGTAAGATTGACATGTCATCTTCGCCCTCGGTCAACACACACGATGGGACGACGTCGGGCGTGCCATGCCATCATTGCCCTTGGACAGCATACACGGTCGGACTACGTGAGGCATGGCATACTATCATGGCCCTTGGCCAGCACACACGGTCGGACGACCTCGACCATGGAAATACCATCATCGCTCATGGAATGCACACAAAGTGGACGACGTTGGGCGTGGAATGCCATCATCTCCCTTGTACAACATACACTAGGTTGGACGACATCGGGTTTTGTATGTTATTATCGCCCTTGTACTGCACACATGGTAAGATCACGTTGTGTGTGGGAATGCTATCATCACCATTTGGCAGCACACACGGTCGAACGACATCGACATGGCATGACATAATCTAGTTTTTACTGCACACACAAGGGACGACGTCGGGCGTGGCAAGCCATGATTTCCCTTTTGTAGCACAGATGGATGGACAATGTCGGTCGTAAAATTCCATCATGGCCCTTGGACAGCACACATGGTCGGACGACTAGGGTGTGGCATGCGAGCATGGTCCTTAGGCAGCAACATGGTCGGACGACGTTGAGGGTGGCATGCCATTGTCTCCCTTGGAAAGCACACACGATCGAACTATGTCGGGCGTGGCATGCTATCATCGCCTTCATGCAGCACACACTGTCGGACAACGTTGGGCGTGGTATCCCATCATCTCCCTTGGAAAGCCTACACGATAAGACAATGTCGGGCGTGGCATTTTAGCATCGCCCATGGACGGCACACACGATTGGACCCCGTAGGGTGTGGCATGCCTGCATGGACCTCATGCATACATGGTAGCTTGATGTCAGGCATCGCACGTTGTCATCGCCCTTGCAAAGCATACATGATCTAACGACGTCGGGCGTGGAATGCTTTCATGGAAATTTGGCAGAACACACGGTCGGATAACGTTGGGGGTGGCATAATACACTCGCCATTGGCAACACACGGAATTGGACAATGTCGGGCGTGACA
>JAKWJD010000781.1:0-15507 GCA_027705065.1 Solanum peruvianum | reverse complement strand
TATCTCTGAAAACGGAGGTGTTGGTGCAGAAACCACTGGAGGTGCTTGACCCTGATCAGACAACCCGCTAAGATAAGCAAGTACTGGTTGATCATCTCTGGGGTAGGTTGGGGTGGCATTTCCTCATTTGCCCTTGTTCAGTTTCCCCTTCCTCACCCTCTCTTATCACCTCTTCGGTCGGTGGAGGAGTTACCGCCCTAGTATCAGAGGGGCTAGGGGCTCGTCCTCTCCCTCTAGAGGACGTCCTCCCACGACCTCTTCCACGGCCTCTTGCCGCTGTTCCTCCTCGAGCCACAGCCCCAGGGCTGGCTCAGTAGTTTGTCCTGTTCCTGTTGTTGCTGAGCTGAGGGTGCGTGTCGTTGCTCTAGTTCTAACCATCTGCGGGATGATAGAATGAAGATGGTCAGATACCAATTTGTATCACCTAGATACCAATTGGACTCAAGTAATAGCACGAAAGAAAGAATGAAAGAATGGAATTTTCCTAAAGTCTTATAGCCTCTCAAGGAAAAGTAAGGCGTCCCCCTACCGTTCCTTAAGACTCTACTAGACCTGTTCTTGTGTGATGAGACCAATGAACCTAATGCTCTGATACCAGTCTGTCACGACCAAATCGGGGACGCGACTGGCACCCACATTTACCCTCCTATGTGAGCGAACCAACCAATCTAACCCTTAACATTTCAATATAATATCGACAGAAAGTAATGCGGAAGACTTAAACTCATTAATAAAAACCAATTCAATAACTTCTAAAATTCAACATCTATTATTAATATTCCCAAAATCTGGAAGTCATCATCACAAGAACATCTATCTCAAATTTCTAAACTAAAACTGTCTAAGAACAAAATACAAAAAAAAAAGCTAGTCCATTGCCGGAAGTTCAAGGCATCAAGACTTGAAGAAGGAGACCCAGTCCAAGCTAGACGCATTAGCTCACCCTGAATTTCCGATGGAGTGAAGACAGGCTTGATCTACTGCTGAGTCGAAGTTGACGGAACGTTTGCTGCATAACACAAATAACAAAGGGAAACATAAAAGTAGGGGGTCAGTACACCACACGTACTGAGTAGATATCATCGGTCAACTCAAAATAGGGAAACATATATATCAACAATAATGTAAATCAACTACAATACTCAACATGTAGCACAGCAATTACTTTATCATTAACAAATTCCGTCAAGTTCACACATGAGGTCTCAAGCCTCAATACCATACTCATTTGGGAAATTAAGTTCATTAGATTGAGTATATTCATTATCTTTCAAGATTCATTATCTTTCTTCCTCTTGTGTCGGTACGTGACACTCCGCTCCTCTAATTCTATCCTGGTGTCGGAACGTGACACTCCGATCCTCATATTCATTCTATCCTGGTACCGGAACGTGGCACCCGATCCTCATATTCTATCCTGGTGTCGGAACGTGACACTCCGATCCTCATATTCATTCTATCCTGGTACCGGAACGTGGCACCCGATCCTCATATTCTATCCTGGTGTCGGAACGTGACACTCCGATCCTCATATTCATTCTATCCTGGTACCGGAACGTGGCACCCGATCCTCATATGATTCTATCCTGGTACCGGAACGTGGCACCCGATCCCCTAATTCATCAAGCCTTCTTTTATACTAAGGCATCCTCATTATCATTATATAATTTATCAAGCCTTCTTTCATACTAAGCATCATCAATCTATTATATAATATATCAAGTGAATTAGGGTTCTTTCAAGATTTGGGATTCAATAGCTTCATCATGCTTTGTTAATTCATAACAATTTCATAATCATAATCATGCAAGCATACAATTAAGCATATAGACAGGTTTACAACATCATCAATACATATCATACACTATCAAGAGTTCACTACGATTATCGTAACATAAAACCATAACCTACCTCCACCGAAGAATTGGAATCAACAAGAAATTTCCCAAGCTTGCTATTCTCCTCTCTCTCGATCGATCTGCTCTCTCTCCCTTCTGTTCTTTCTCTTTTGTTTTATTCAAACCCTCTTTCCTTTACCCTAATTAATCATGTAATTAAGTGTGAAAAAGGACAATAAAACCCCACTAATTTACTTAAGGTTATCCCTTTTAACCCCTAAGAAATTAGAATTGTTAATGTTACCCCTCAATCCTTATAATTAAGGAAAGAATAATCAAAAACGACCCTTAAAAACGTGTGGAGAAATCCCAAACTGCCTGGGATTTGCAGCCTGTGACGGGCCGTCATGCCTGCGACGGTCCGTCCACACCGGCCTTCGTGTCCTCCCAGACTCCAGATGGCTGCGACGGCCGTCACCTGTGACGGTCCGTCCTGGCCCTTCCGTCATGACGGTCAGAAACTCGTTTCTCGAACCAAATTCTCAAACGTTGAAGTGTTTTGCTACGGGGGCTCACGACGGTTCGTCGTGGATGTGACGGCACGTCCTGCAGGTCCGTCACAATTTACAGAGAGTCGATTTTCAGTACCCAATTTCAAAATTCCAAGTATGATGCAACGATTCACCCTCGACGGGCCGTCGTGCCTACGACGGTCCGTCGTGGTGTCCGTAGTATGGCCCAGTTTTTCCAGAATTAAAAATCTGCTGCTCAAACGACTAAACAGGTCGTTACAATGTTGAGTATCATAGTTGATTTATGATATTACTTGATATATATTGTCTTCTATTTTGAGTTGGCCGATGATATCTAATCAGTACCCGTGTTTTGTACTGACCCTTACTTTTATGTTTTCTTCTTTGTATTTGTGGAGTGCAGCAAACGTGCCGTCGTCTTCGACTCAACAATAATTCAAGCCAGTCTTTACTACATCGGAAATTCAGGGTGAGCTAATGCTTCTAGCTTGGACTGGATGTTCTTCTTCAAGTCTTGATGCCTTGAACTTCCGGCATGAACTAGCTTCTCATGTATTTTTAGCTTCTTAGACATTTTTAGTTAGTAATTTGATCATAGATGTTCTCGTGATGATGACTTCCAGATTTTGGGGATAATAATAGTTATTGATTTGATTTTATTAATGAGTTAACTCTTCTGCATTACTTTCTGTTGATATATGTTGAAATGATAAGGGTTAGATCGGTTGGTTCGCTCACATAGGAGGGTAAGTGTGGGTGCCAGTCGCGGCCCGGTTTTGGGTCGTGACAGTTTACCAACAATCTCTGTAATTTTGCTTAAAACTTTAGGAATCCACCAATAATTAACTAAATTTGGAAGCAGAGGGTTATGTGCGGTGCAGCATAATTTTTTTTAAAAAAATCAAAAAATTCTAAATTATAATTGAGAGATTAAGTGAATTTTTTTTTAAAAAAAATATATAAAAAAAAAGTTCATGAAAGAATTTTTTGAAAAAGCTAAATAGTTGGAAGGAGGGAGGGGGTTTACCGTTAGAGAAAAATCGTGGAGTGGGGTAAGAAAAATATTTTATATTTTAATTCATAGTTTTAGAGAAATATTATTATTTCAATATTTTACTTTAATTAATAATCATTTTAATTTTTATCATTATTTATGATTGTCTATATAAAGTGTGCTAAAAAGAGATATGTATGTTCTATTAAACTAATAAAAGATACGTTCTTCGTTTCAAAAATAATGTTCGTATTTCTTTTTTTAGTTTGTTTAAAAAGAATGATACATTTCCTTTTCGGTAACACTTTAACTTTCCACGCGACATGTTTAAGACCACAAGATTAAAATCATTTTGATACATTTGACATGACTTTAATTTAGAATTACAAGATTAAAAGTCTTCTTTTTTTTCTTAAATTCCGTTCAAAGTCAAACTAAGTTATCCTTTTTGAAACGGATAGAGCAGTAATTTATATATAAACCTATACGGTCAATTGTTTGAACATGAAATAAAAAAAATAAATCCTTAGTTTGTTTTATATGCATATTTATCTTTCAAAAAGAAAAGTAAAGAAGATTATAATTAACAACTGTTCAGGTCTAACACGTGCAATTAGAAACAAAAAAAAACTGAACAAACTTTGTCTCTTTGTCTCAGTAATAATAAAGTTTGAATGGAAGATAAAGCGTGATCAAAACTTAGGAGATAACGAGAGAAAAATATAATTATTTGTAACAATTACTAATATAACTTGTGATTCTTGGTTTTGCAGCTTCTACTCTATTTTATTGAAAGTAAAAGGGATAATGCCCAAGTACCCCCTCAACCTATGCCCGAAACCTCAGAGACACACTTATACTATACTAAGGTCCTATTACCCCCCTAAACTTATTTTATTAATAATTTTTTACCCCCTTTTAGCATACGTGGCACTATCTTGTGGGCCCAATGATGGTTGACTTTTTTTCCAAACTAGTGCCACGTAGGCTAAAAAGGGGTAAAAAATTACTTATAAAATAAGTTCAGGGGGGTAGTAGGATCTTAGTATAGTATAAGTGTGTCTCTGGATTTCGGGCATAGGTTGAGGGGGTACTTGTGCATTTTCCCAAAGTAAAACATATCCTTTCTATTTTGTAAAGAAAATTATCAAGTGTTGTTGTAAAAGAAATGGCGTTGCTCTCCAACTCAATTTCCAAAGGGTTTTTGCATAGTCCAGAATTGCGTGAGGTACAAAATTCAATTTCATTAAAACCTCAATCATACATTTTCCACCTTATTTTTATTCATTCTTTTGTGTATTTTTTAGTTAAATTTATCATTCTTATATGTTTTATCTTCTGCAAGTATATGCTGGAGACTTTTGTGTACCCGCGAGAGCCAGAGCTTCTCAAGAAGATTAGACTTATAACCTCAAATAATCCAAGGTAATATTTTATTATTAATTTATACTTGTCAATCTCGTTTTACCCATAAACATCAATACTGCAAAATAAAAATATTTTACTTTCGCCCATCACCGTACAACATATTTTTTTTGTGTTTAAAACCCTCAAACTATTTTTAATTAAATAAAAACCTAAATTGCTAAACCTTGTCTAAAAATAAATTACATAGGCCAATACATTTTTCACGTGACTTCAGTAAATTTTCATTTTCCAATTAAACATAAAACCTCATGCTTTCCATTGACTCATCATATTTTTTAAAAAAAAAAAAAAATTTTACTAAGAAAAGGAGTAATATGAAGAATGTCTTAATTTTTTTAGTCTGCTTTAAAAAGAGAATGATATCTTTCCTTTTTAATACTATTTTAGCTACAATTTTCAATATGACATGTTTAAGGTTACAAGATTAAAGAGTATTTATAAAAATTATGTCATAAACTAAATTTAATAGAATATAAGATTAAGAAATTTTTTTTCTTTTTTTTAAAATTTCAGTTCCAAGTTAAACTAGGTCATTGCTTTTAAACAGAGGAATAGTACTTAGTAGGGCGGTAGTTGGGCCGATAAAAATGGGTCAATACAATATACGGGTAAAGATTTAGTCCCGTTAAAATTGTTTTGGTTAAAATAGGTTGGCTCAAAACTGATTAGGTTACAAGTTATAATTAATAAGTCATAACTCATTCGTCCATTTTTTACTAATTTTAATAACTTTATTTTGTTATTTATAAAATTTTTGTACCTAATATTTTTTTTCTTTATAATAACTATATATATCATATAAAATGAAAAAATATTTTGAAAATATTTTGATAAAATTTCTCCAAAATCAATTTGGATAACATATAAATCCAATTTTTTAATAGATTAAGCTAACAAATTGTGAATCAATAACTAACCCAAATCTAAATGGGTTGGGTTGGAGAAGTTGGGTTTGATTTTGGCTTAATCAATGGGTAGAATGAGGGCTAATAATGTGGGTAGTAGATGTTACATGAGTTACAAGAAACTAACGATCATATAATTTAAAAAAATTAATAGTCATCTTCTATCACAATTTATACACGTTAACTCATGCACTTAATATTTTGTTTTAATAATAAAATGTATATTCACCGACAATAATGTGTTTGAAAAAGTCAATCAACTTAGATTGAATTATATTTTTACAGGTGTTTAATAGCAACTGCACCAGAAGCTGGTCAACTAATTGCATTGTTGTTGAAACTAACAAATCCCAAAAAGACGATTGATATTGGAGTGTTCACTGGATATTCCTTAGTCCTTACTGCCCTTACAATTCCTGATAATGGCAAGGCTAGTGTATCACAATTTTATACAACTAAAATTTGTTTAATGTATAATACATTCTCAAATTCATGTGTAGAACATCATTGATCTATGTGTGAAAATATTATGCAGATTATAGCTATAGACCTTGATCGAGATGCATACGAGATGGAATTGCCAATTATAAAAAGGCCAACATTAAGCATAAAATTAATTTTATTCAGTCCTCAGCATTATCAGACCTTGATGAACTCTTGAATGAGGTAAGTAAAAGTAAAGTTACTTTAAAATCTTTTGAATCCAATTACTTGATTAATGAAACTACTTATTCTATTGCAGAATGACAATAGAGGAATTTTCGATTTTGCTTTCATCGACGCAGACAGAGTTCGCTATCAAAAGTACCATGAAAGAATGTTTGAATTGGTGAAAGTGGGAGGTATTATAGTATATGACAATACACTATGGTTTGGGACAGTTTCTATGCCAGAGGAGTGTGTTAAGGAAACAATGAAGCCAAATAGGCAACACATCATTGAATTTAATAAATTTTTAGCTTCGGATACTCGTGTTCAAATTTCCCAAGTCCCTATATGTAACGACCTGTTTAGTCGTTTTGAGCAGCAGATTGAAATTCTGGGAAAAACTGGCTGGGACGACGGAAGTCGTGACGGACCGTCGTAGTCACGACGGCCCGTCGTGAAGTTTTCGTTCCATGACACTTAGAATTCTTCAATTTGGATATTAAAATCGACTCTCTGTAAATTGTGACGGACCTGGAGGACGTGCCGTCACATCCACGACGAACCGTCGTGAGTTTTCGTTGCAAAACACTTCAACTTTTGAGAATTTGGTACGAGAAACGAGTTTCTGACCGTCAGGACGGAGGTGCAGGACGGACCGTCATAGGTGTGACGGGCCGTCACAGCCCACCTGGAACCTGGGGAGGTGCGACGACCACCGTGACGGACCGTCGCAGGCACGACGGCCCGTCACAGGTTGCGCAGTCCCAGGCAAAATAGGATTCTCCACACGTTTTAAGGGGTTTTTGGACTATTCTTTCCTTAATTATAAAGATTGAGGGTTATATTAATAAGTCTAATTACTTGGGGGTTAAAAGAGGTAACCTTAAGTTAATTAGTGGGTTTTTTGTCCTCTTTATTTCTTAATTATATGATAATTAGGGTAAAGGAAAGAGGGGTTGAATAAAACAAAACAAAAGAAAGAGAGAGGGAGATTGATCGATTGAGAGAGAGTCGAACAAGGAAGAAGGATATCAAAGCTTTGGAAATTCTTGCTTGATCACTAGTCTTCGGTGGAGGTAGGTTATGGTGTTTTTTACGATATTCGTAGTGAACTCTTAATAGTGAATGATATGTATTGATGTATTGTAAACCCTGCTATATGCTTAATGGTATTCTTGCATGAATATGATTATGTGATTTTGATAAGACAAGCATGATGAAAACTATCTAATCCCAAATCTTGAAAGAAACTTTAATCTATGCTATTAATGATGATGCCTTGGTATAAAAGAAGGCTTGATGAATTAAAGTGATGGGATTGATGATGCCTTGGAATAGAGAAGGCTTGATGAATGGATAGAATGGGTTAGTGGATCGGAGTGTCACGTTCCGACACATAGTATTAGTGGATCGGAGTGTCACGTTCCGACACATAGTATTAGTGGGACGGGTGTCACGAACCGACACGTAGATAGGGGATCGGAGTGTCACGTACCGACACATATAGGGGATCTGAGTGTCACGTTCCGACACATATAGGGGATCGGAGTGTCACGTACCGACACATATAGGGGATCGGAGTGTCACGTTCCGACACATATAGGGGATCGGAGTGTCACGTTCCGACACATATAGGGGATCGGAGTGTCACGTACCGACACAAGAGGAAGAAAGATAATGAATCTTGAAAGATGATAACATATACTCAACATAATGAACTTAATCCCCAAATGAGTATGGTTTTGAGGCTTGAGCCCTCATGGATGAAATTGATGGTATTTATTGACGATTATAATATTTTTTGTTGCTACATGTTGAGTTTATAGTTGATTTACATTATTATTGATGTATATTGTTCCCTATTTTTGAGTTAGCCGATGATATCTACTCAGTACGTGTGGTTGTACTGACCCCCTACTTTTATGTTTTTCTTCTTGTTATTTGTGTAATGCAGCAAACGTTCCGTCAACTTCAATTCAACAGTAGATCTAGCCAGTCTTCACTTCATCGGAAATTCAGGGTGAGCTAATGCGTCTAGCTTGGACTGGGTCTTCTTCCTCAAGTCTTGATGCCTTGAACTTCCGGCATGGACTAGCTTTGATGTATTTTTAGTTCTTAGATATTCTTAGTTTAGTAATTTGAGATAGATGTTCTTGTGATGATGACTTCCAGATTTTGGGGATAATAATAATAGTTTTGAATTGTTTTATTAATGAGTTTAAGTCTTCCGCATTATTTTCTGTTGATATATCTTGAATGTTTAGGTTTAGATGGGTTGGTTCGCTCACATAGGAGGGTAAATGTGGGTGCCAGTCGCGTCCCCGATTGGGTCGTGACAAACTTGGTATCAAAGCATTAGGTTCGTTGGTCTCATCACACAAGAACAGGTCTAGTAGAGTCTTAAGGAACGGTAGGGGGACGCCTTTACTTTCCTTGAGAGGCTATAAGACTTTAGGAAAATTCCATTCTTTCATTCTTTCTTTCGTGCTACTACTTGAGTCCAATTGGTATCTAGGTGATACAAATTGGTATCTGACCATCTTCATTCTATTTCGCAGATGGTTAGAACTAGAGCAACCACCGCACCAGCAGCAACAACGGAAAGACAAGAAACGACTGAGCCAGCCACTGGGGCTGTGGCTCGAGGAAGAACAGCGGCAAGAGGCCGTGGTAGAGGTCGTGGGAGGACGTCCTCTAGGGGAAGAGGACGAGCACCTAGTCCATCTGAGGCTAGGGCAGTGACTCCTCCACCGACCGAAGAGGTGATAAGAGAGGGTGATGATGGGGAGAATAAACAAGTGCAAAATGAGGAAATGCCACCCCAACCTACCCCAGAGATGATCAACCAGGTACTTGCTTATCTTAGCGGGTTATCAGATCAGGGTCAGACACCTCCAGTGGTTTCTGCACCAACACCTCCGGTTTCAGAGGTACGACATGCGGCTACTATGGCTCCCCGCATGGATGCATCATTGGAATATGCACATTTCCACGTCTGACTACTGGCCTATTATGACAAATGATCAGCATGAACTTTTCAGTAAGTTCTTGAAATTGAAACCTCCAGTCTTTAAGGGCGCAGAATCAGAGGATGCCTACGATTTTCTGGTTGATTGTCATGAGCTACTACACAAGATGGGTATAGTAGAACGGTTTGGCGTTGAGTTCGTGAGCTATCAGTTTCAAGGGAACGCCAAAATGTGGTGGCGGTCACATGTTGAGTGTCAACCAACAGAGGCACCACCTATGACTTGGGAATCATTCTCTACTCTGTTTATGGAGAAGTATATCCCAAGGACGTTGAGAGATAGAAAAAGGGATGAGTTCTTGAGCCTCGAGCAAGGTAGGATGACGGTTAACGCATATGAGGCTAAGTTCGTGCTTTATCAAGGTGCCACCCAACTTTGTTTCAGTCCACAAGAACGGATCCGCCGTTTTGTAAAGGGGTTGAGGTCAGAATTGCGGATTTCGGCCTTACAGATAGCGGCTACGGCAACATCCTTCCAAGAGGTGGTAGACTTTGTGATAGAGGTGGAAGGAGTGAAGCCAGATGACTTCACCACTACATCAACATCAAAAAGGTTTCGAAGGGGAGGTGAGTTTAATGGTTCTCACTCTAGAGGACAGAGCTCCGGAGGTTACTCAAGTCGGCCAATTCAGTCTTCACTACAGACTGTAGTTGGGGGTCCCCCTCAGAACGGTCAACACTTCTCCGAGAGACCTATGCCTGACTCCAGAGAGTGTTATGGATGCGGTGAGGTTGGACATATTAGGAGGAATTGTCCAAAGCAGAGTTACAGACCCCAATAGCTATAGAGGTAGGGTGGTCATGGTAGAGGCCGTTTTTCTGGAGGACGTGGTGGTCGAGGTAATGGTGGTCACCACAACGGCAGAGGTGATGGGCAAACGGAGCCACTACTACGCAACATGGTAGGGGCAACGGACAGACAAATAATGGGGCCCATTGCTACGCTTTCCCTGGGAGATCTGAAGCGGAGGCGTCTGATGCTGTCATCACAGGTAATCTCTAGGTTTGTGATTGCATGGCATCTGTATTATTTGATCCGGGATCCACATTTTCTTATGTATCTTCCTCATTTGCTAATGGTCTAAATTTACATTGTGAATTACTTGACACGCCTATTCGTGTTTCTTATGTCTCTTCCTCGTGTTTCTACTCCGGTGGGTGAGGTGTATAGGTCTTGTTTGGTGAATTTGTGGGGAGCAACACTTATGTAGATTTGGTTATTTTAGAAATGGGTGATTTTGATGTAATTCTGGGTATGACTTGGCTTTCTCCGAATTTGCGATTTTGGATTGTAATGCTAAAACTGTGACGTTAGCCAAGCCTGGGACAGATCCGTTAGTGTGGAGGGTGATTACACTTCCAATCCAGTGCGTATCATCTCCTTTCTTTGTGCTCAGAAGATGGTTAGTAAGGGTTGTTTAGCTTTCTTGGCACATCTTAGGGATGACACTATCAAGTACCCTCAATTGAATCAGTTTCGGTAGTTCGAGAATTTTTGGATGTGTCCCTGCAGATCTTCCTGGTATGCCACCAGATAGGGATATTGACTTCTGTATCGACCTTGAACCGGGCACACGCGCCATTTCTATACCCCCGTATAGAATGGCTCCCGCCGAATTAAGAGAGTTAAAGGCTCAACTTCAAGAGTTGTTGAGCAAGGGATTCATTAGACCAAGTGCATCTCCTTGGGGTGCTCCAGTTTTGTTTGTGAAGAAGAAGGATGGGAGTTTAAGGATGTGCATAGACTACAGACAACTAAACAAGGTAACTATTAAGAACAAGTATCCTCTTCCTCGCATTGATGACTTGTTCGATCAGTTACAAGGTGCTTGTGTCTTCTCTAAGATTGAATTGAGATCCGGTTATCATCAATTGAAAATACGGGCAACGGATGTACCAAAGACTGCTTTTCGAACTAGGTATGGATATTATGAATTTGTGGTGATGTCCTTTGGTCTTACGAATGCCCCTGCTGCGTTCATGAGCTTGATGAATGGGATTTTTAAGCCATATTTGGATCTCTTCGTGATTGTGTTTATTGATGACATATTGGTATACTCAAAGAGCAAGAAGGAACATGAAGAGCATTTGAGAATGGTATTGGAAACATTGAGGGAGAAAAAGCTTTATGCCAAGTTCTCTAAGTGTGAGTTTTGGCTAGATGCAGTGTCCTTCTTGGCGCATGTGGTTTCGAAGGATGGGGTAATGGTAGATCCTTCTAAGATTGAGACAGTGAAGGATTGGGTAAGACCCACTAATGTGTCAGAAATAAGGAGTTTTGTTGGGTTAGCTAGCTACTACCGCCGATTCGTCAAGGGATTCTCTTCTATTGCTTCCCAATTGACGAACTTGACTAAGCAGAATGTTCCATTTGTATGGTCAGATGAATGTGAGGAAAGCTTTCAGAAGCTTAAGACTTTGTTGACTACCGCACCAATTCTTACTTGCCAATAGAGGGTAAAACTTCATTGTTTACTGTGATGCATCCTATTCTGGGTTGGGTGCAGTGCTAATGCAAGAGAAGAATGTGATCGCTTATGCTTCAAGACAACTAAAAGTGCATGAACGTAACTATCCAACTCATGACTTGGAATTGGCCGCGGTAGTGTTTGCATTAAAGCAATGGAGGCACTATTTATATGGAGTTAAGTGTGAAGTCTATACGGATCATCGTAGCCTACAGTATGTCTTTACTCAGAAAGACTTGAACTTGAGACAAAGGAGATGGATGGAACTACTAAAGGACTACGACATCACTATTTTGTATCATCCGGGGAAGGCGAATGTTGTAGCGGATGCTTTGAGTAGAAAGGCGGGGAGCATGGGAAGTCTAGCTTATTTGTAAGCTTCTAGACGCCCATTGGCTAGAGAGGTGCAGATTCTGGCTAATGACCTTATGAGGTTAGAAATAAATGAGAAGGGAGGATTGTTAGCTTGTGTAGAGGCAAAATCTTCTTTTCTTGATCAGATTAAGGGGAAACAGTTTGATGATGAGAAGCTAAGTCGAATCCGAGATAAAGTGTTGCAATGAGAGGCTAAAGAGGCAATAATCGATGGGGAAGGTGTTCTGAGGATTAAGGAAAGGGTATGTGTACCCCGCATCGATGATTTGATCACCACTATTCTGACAGAGGCTCATAGTTCCGGATATTCTATACATCCTGGTGCAACCAAGATGTATCGCGATCTAAAGCAACACTTCTGGTGGAGTAGAATGAAGCGTGATATTGTTGAGTTTGTTGCCAAATGCCCAAATTGTCAACAATTAAAGTATGAACACCAGAGGCCCGGAGGAACACTTCAGAGAATGCCCATTCCTGAATGGAAGTGGGAGAGAATCGCGATGGACTTTGTGGTTGGTCTTCCAAAGACCTTGGGTAAGTATGACTCTATTTGGGTGATTGTTGATAGGTTAACTAAGTCTGCTCACTTCATTCCTGTCAAGGTGACCTACAATGCAGAGAAGTTAGCCAAGATCTACATCTCAGAGATCGTTCGGTTGCATGGAGTTCCACTCTCCATCATATCAGATAGAGGTACGGAGTTTGCTTCTAAGTTTTGGAGAACATTGCATGCTGAATTAGGTACTAGACTGGACCTTAGTACTGCATTTCATCCTCAGACCGATGGTCAGTCTGAGCGAACGATTCAAGTGTTGGAGGATATGCTTCGCGCATGTGTGATAGAGTTTGGTGGCCATTGGGATAGCTTCTTACCTTTGGCAGAGTTTTCATACAATAATAGGTATCACTCTAGTATCGATATGGCCCCATTTGAAGCGTTGTATGGGAGGAGGTGTAGATCTCCCATTGGGTGGTTTGATGCATTTGAGGTTAGACCTTGGGGTACTGATCTCTTGAGGGATTCGTTAGATAAGGTGAAGCGCATTCAAGAAAAGCTTCTAGCGGCGCAAAGTAGACAAAAGGAGTATGCAGACCGAAGGGTTAGAGACTTGGAGTTCATGGAGGGTGAACAAGTCTTGTTGAAGGTTTCACCCATGAAAGGGGTGATACGGTTTGGCAAAAGAGGTAAGTTAAGTCCAAGGTATATTGGACCATTTGAAGTGCTTAAGCGAATAGGGGAGGTGGCTTATGAATTAGCCTTGCCCCCAGGGCTGTCCGGAGTACATCCGGTATTTCATGTGTCCATGTTGAAAAGATACCATGGAGATGGAAACTACATCATCCGTTGGGATTCAGTTTTGTTGGATGAGAACTTGACTTATGAATAAGAACCGGTTGCTATATTAGATAGAGAAGTTCGCAAGTTGAGGTCGAGAGAGATTGCATCCATCAAAGTTCAATGGAAGAATCGACCGTTGAAGAAGCTACTCGGGAGAAGGAGGCAGATATGCAAGAAAAATACCCACATCTGTTACAGATTCAGGTACTCCTTTTCGCCATTGTTTTCTTCTTTTGATCGTTCGGGGACGAACGATGGGTAAATTGGTATCTATTGTAACGACCTGTTTAGTCGTTTTGAGCAGCAGATTGAAATTCTGGGAAAAACTGGCTGGGACGACGGAAGTTGTGACGGACCGTCGTAGTCACGACGGCCCGTCGTGAAGTTTTCGTTCCATGACACTTAGAATTCTTCAATTTGGATATTAAAATCGACTCTCTGTAAATTGTGACGGACCTGCAGGACGTGCCGTCACATCCACGACGAACCGTCGTGAGTTTTCGTTGCAAAACACTTCAACTTTTGAGAATTTTGTATGAGAAACGAGTTTCTGACCGTCAGGACGGAGGTGCAGGACGGACCGTCACAGGTGTGACGGGCCGTCACAGCCCACCTGAAACCTGGGGAGGTGCGACGACCACCGTGACGGACCGTCGCAAGCACGACGGCCCGTCACAGGTGCGCAAGTCCAGGCAAAATAGGATTACTCCACACGTTTTAAGGGTCGTTTGGACTATTCTTTCCTTAATTATAAAGATTGAGGGTTTATATTAATAAGTCTAATTACTTGGGGGTTTAAAAGAGGTAACCTTAAGTTAATTAGTGGGTTTTATTATCCTCTTTATTCTTAATTATATGATAATTAGGGTAAAGGAAAGAGGGGTTGAATAAAACAAAACAAAAGAAAAGAGAGAGGGAGATTGATCGATTGAGAGAGAGTCGAACAAGGAAGAAGGATATCAAAGCTTTGGAAATTCTTGCTTGATCACTAGTCTTCGGTGGAGGTAGATTATGGTTGTTTTACGATATTCGTAGTGAACTCTTAATAGTGAATGATATGTATTGATTGTATTGTAAACCCTGCTATATGCTTAATGGTATGCTTGCATGAATATGATTATGTGATTTTGATAAGACAAGCATGATGAAAACTATCTAATCCCAAATCTTGAAAGAAACTTTAATCTATGCTATTAATGATGATGCCTTGGTATAAAAGAAGGCTTGATGAATTAAAGTGATGGGATTGATGATGCCTTGGAATAGAGAAGGCTTGATGAACGGATAGAATAAGGTTAGTGGATCGGAGTGTCACGTTCCGACACATAGTATTAGTGGATCGGAGTGTCACGTTCCGACACATAGTATTAGTGGGACGGGTGTCACGAACCAACACGTAGATATAGGGGATCGGAGTGTCACGTACCGACACATATAGGGGATCGGAGTGTCACGTTCCGACACATATAGGGGATCGGAGTGTCACGTACCGACACATATAGAGGATCGGAGTGTCACGTTCCGACACATATAGGGGATCGGAGTGTCACGTTCCGACACATATAGGGGATCGGAGTGTCACGTACCGACACAAGAGGAAGAAAGATAATGAATCTTGAAAGATGATAACATATACTCAACATAATGAACTTAATCCCCAAATGAGTATGGTTTTGAGGCTTGAGCCCTCATGGATGAAATTGATGGTATTTATGACGATTATAATATTTGTTATTGCTATATGTTGAGTTTATAGTTGATTTACATTATTATTGATGTATATTGTTCCCTATTTTGAGTTAGCCGATGATATCTACTCAGTACGTGTGGTTGTACTGACCCCCTACTTTTATGTTTTTTCTTCTTGTTATTTGTGTAATGCAGCAAACGTTCCGTCAACTTCAATTCAACAGTAGATCTAGCTAGTCTTCACTTCATCGGAAATTCAGGG
>JAKWJD010000780.1:0-15562 GCA_027705065.1 Solanum peruvianum | reverse complement strand
GAAGGAGTTGAGGTTGATCCAAAGAAAATAGAGGCAGTGAGAAATTGGACTAAGCCATTGACTCCAACCGACATTAGGAGTTTCTTGTGTTTATCGGGTTATTATCGGAGGTTCGTGGCTGGTTTTGCATCCATTGCATCTCCTTTGACTACTTTGACCCAAAAGAGTAAGAAATTTGAGTGGTCGGAGGCATGTGAGAAAAGTTCCCAATTGTTGAAAGATAGGCTCACTTCTGCTCCGGTGTTGACTTTACCGGAGAGTACAAAAGGTTTTGTTTTGTATTGTGACGCATCCTGAGTGGTTTGGGGTGTGTGCTTATGCAACATGGGAAGGTGATAGCCTATGCTTCCAGGCAACTTAAAGTATATGAGCGAAACTATCCCACTCATGACCTCGAGTTAGTGGCCGTGGTGTTTGCTTTGAAAATATGGAGGCATTACTTGTATGGGGTTCATGTTGATGTCTTTACCGATCATAAGAGTCTCCAATCTGTGTTTACCCAAAAAGAGTTGAACCTCAGGAAAAAAAGGTAGTTAGAGTTGTTGAAGGATTACGATATGAGTGTCCTTTATCACCCCGACAAGGCTAATGTGGTGGCCAATGCCCTAAGTCGTATGACTATGGGTAGTGTATCCCATGTTGATGAAGCCAATAAGGACCTAGCGAAGGAAGTTCATAGGTTTTCTAGGTTGGGGGTGGGTTGGAAGGTTCTCCGAATGGGGGTGCTATAGTTCATCATAACTCCTAGTCATTATTACTAGTTGAGGTGAAATCCAAACAACACCTCGACAAATCATTGATGGAGTTCAAATAATTGGTGCTTGGCAAACTTAACTAGACATTCTCCCTAGGAGGGGATGGTATTTTAAGGTGCCATGGAGACTATGTGTTACCAATGTGGATGGGTTGAGAGAGCGAATCCTTGAAAAAACCCAGGGGTCCCTTCACTTCATTCATCTGGGACACACAAAAATGTACCATGAACTAAGGGAGATGTATTTGGTGGAAGGTTTGAAGAGGGACATAGCGGAGTTTGTCGCTAAGTGTCCAAATTGCCAACAAGTAATGGCCAAAAATAAAAAACAGCGTGGCTTACTACAAGAGATCAAAATTCCTTTTTGGAAGTGGGAAGATATCAATATGGACTTTGTAGCGGGTTTGCCTCGGACTCAAAGGTCATATGATTCTATATGGGTGGTTGTGGAGAGGCCGACTAAGTGCGCTCGCTTTATTCCCATCAAGTCTACTTATTTGGTGGAAGATTATGCTAGGATCGACATAGATGAGATTGTGTGTCACAATGGTATTCCTTTATCCATCATATGGGATCGGGGTGCACATTTCATATCTAGGTTTTGGAGGTCATTCCTAAAAGGTTTGGGTACTAAGGTGAAGTTAAGTACTGCTTTTCATCCCCAAACAGATGGTCAAGAGTAACACAATATTCAAACCCTTGCGGATATGCCTCGGTCTTGCATTATTGATTTCAAAGGCAATTGGGATAAGCATTGCCTTTGGTGGAGTTTGCTTATAATAATAGTTTTCATTCATCCATCTCCATGGCTCCCTACGAAGCCTTGTATGGTAAGAGGTGTAGGTCTCCTATTGCATGGTTTGAAGTGGGTGAACCTTTGCTTCTTGGTCCCGATTTGATTTATAAGAACATAGAGAAGGTTAACATCATAAGGAACCGTTTGCAAATGGCCTATTGTCGACAAAAGTTTTATGTCGATCATAGGAGAAGGGATTTGGAGTTTGAAAAATGTGATAAGGTGTACTTGAAAATTTGACCAATGAAAAGGGTGGTGAGATTTGGAAAGGGAAATTGAGTCCTCGATATGTGGGTCAGTATGAAATTTTGCAAGGGGTTGGTAAGGTGGCCTATTAATTGAACTCCCTAGTGAATTGGCTTCGGTTCATCAGAATTTCCATATTTCTATGTTGAAGAAGTGTATCGGTGATCCCAAATCCATTCTTCCTATTAAGGGTCTTGGTGTCAAGGATAAGCTCTATTATGAGGAAGTTCCGGTTCAAATTCTTGATAGGCAAGTTAAGAAGTTAAGGAACAAAGAGGTGGTTACCGTTAAAGTGTTACGGAAAAATGACCTTGTTGAGGGTGCAACATGGGAGGACGAGGCCAACATGAAGTCCCGTTACCCTCATATTTTTGATAATTGAGGTTAGTCATTCTTATTAATCATATAAATATGACTAAGAGATGAAGTTTCTTGATTTTTGGGTGAAACTTTCGCAAAATATGTATTTTCGAATACTTCATAGTGAAGTTATAGTGAATAATGCTATTGAACTTGAAATTTTGCCTTTTGTTTGTTTTGAGTTATGTTGTGCATTTTGATATGGTGAGTCTTTAAGAAATTATATGTATCATGGTTATAAGCTGAACTTTGTGCTAATTGACTCATGTAATGTATGTTGAGCTCATGTATGTTGTGAGAAGGAAATTTCCTCACGGTGAAGTGTTTTGAGCCTTATGTGTAGTAATTGGAGTTTTAGAATTTCTCTATTAAAATGACATGATTAAAGTTGATTTTTTATTGTTGATTATTACGGATGCTAGTCTTGAATCTATTCCTTCCTTCAAAAGAATTTTAGTCTCATTCGGGTACGAATGTTCCTTGGGGGGGGGGGAGATAATGTAACACTTTGAAAATCCAAGACGTGTCGTAAATCCTAACATAGGTTTCATGAGGTCAAAGTACTGTTTTATGTCCATTTTAATGAATTTAGGTCATTTAGGAAGTTTAAGAACTAAAACGTCCAAGATTGTCCATGACGTCCGGAAGTTGGTTTTAAGAGGTACTAGTATGCCTTAGCCTAATTAAATAGCTTTTAGGAGTCATAAATGTATGAAAATTGGTGGAAAGGTAGATAATAGGTGTTTAGGTTGTTTCATGGTCCGAACGTTTGGGTACGACTCCCCATGGACCAACCAAGGGCCCTTGAGGAGGACCTCTGCAGGTTGAGGCAACACTGCCTAAAGAAGTGTTCATCGACGAGGCTGTCAATGGACTGTGTGTGGAATGACGGGGCATTGATTCCACCTCGCCTGCACAATCTCTGAACTCACCTACGCAGTGCAGGACAGAGGGGGAGGTAGCCATCGACTCACAGACGGCCCGTTGGTGGGGTTCCATCTGTGAGAGGTCTTGAGTTGCTGCACATTTTAATGTTAAGACAATTAAATATTTAAGTGGTTTAGGGGTTAGTTAGGGATTAAGGGGAGACTAATTAACTCATTTAACTCCCATATAAAGGCCCAAACTCCAATTAACCTAATTATAACTCTCAAACACAAACTCTTTTCCTTCTCTTTTCTTTCTCTCTCTATTTGAAACCACCACTGAAGACTAGTAAGGAGAAGGGTTTGGGCGCGTGAAAGGGACAAATTCACCATAAAATATTCATCAAATGTTAAGGTATGAGATCTATTCACCTTTGAAACTCTTTCCTCAAAGGTTTTTTTCAAAAATGGATTTCAAAAGTTGAGTTTTAATGTGGGTTTCATCCAATTACGAAATTGAAGTTATGAATTGAGTTTTTGATGAATTCATAAGTTATTTTGAATAGATTAACATGTATTAAATATATTAACAGAGTATACAATGGAGCATTATAGAATAAAGAGAGGATCTGTATTATTCCTTTCTCAATGAATGAAAAATAAATAGAATAGTTGTGCATATATACATGAATAAACATAGGAATAACTAGATAACAACTAATTGTAACAAACTACACTACAACAAAAAGCTTTTAGCTTTTAACGGCAATTAAATATTGACATTAATAAAGAGTGCTAAAGTGTTTACCCGGCATTAGTTAAGTGTCATTATAACCAATGTCTCTAAAGTTTGTAGGGACATAAAAAGAGTCACAATTGCCGCTAAAAATACATATTTAGAGGCAATTAAGAATTAAATGCCGCTTAACGTCATTTTTGTTGTAGTGCTATTTAACACTGTTTAACAGATTCCTAACTAACTTGTAGTAACTAACTCGAACTAATTCTACCCCCCAAGTTGGAGGTAGTGCGATTACAGAAAACCTGCTTAGAATCGTAGTGTTCTTGATTCTAGTTAAGGCCTTGGTACTAACTGTGAGTTTGTGGAAATATGATGAAGTGCAATAAGTCCTTCTTGAAGCTTATTTCTCACAAAATTACAATCCACCTCAATGTGTTTTGTTCTCTCATGAAAAACTGAATTTTAGCAATACAAACTGCAACTTGGCTATCACAAAACGAACGTATGGTAATAAACTTTGCACCATCAGTTCATCAAGTAATATCTCAAGACACACAAGTTCTCCTACAATTTGTCTCACATACCCGTATTCTACTTCTACAGATGATAGTGATACTGTAGCTTGCTTCTTGGACTTCCAACTAACAAGACTGTATCCCATAAGAACCAAATACCCACTAACTGAACTTCTTGAATCAAAACAAGCTGCTCAATCTGAATCACAATAATCAGTAATAGTAAGATCAGAGTTGTTAGAGATAAAAATTCCTAAAGTAGGATCTTGCATCAGATATCTAAGAACTTGGTAAGTAGCCTCCATGTGTTGTTCTCTAGGACATTGCATTAATTGGCTAAGATGTTGAACACTATAGCTATATCAATCTTTGTATGTGTGAGGAAATTATTTTTCCAACTAGCTTTCTATAATGAGTGGGATCTGATAACATCTCTCCGTCAGTGGCCTTATGTTTTTCAGTAGAATCAAGTGGTGATGTTGCAACTCTGTAGTTCAAAATATCAAACTCCTTTAGAAGATCAGTAGTAAATTTTCTCTGGGAAAGAAGAACACCATCATCCATATATAGTATTCGTTATCCTAGGAAATAGTGTAACTGGCCAAGATCCTTTATTTTGAATTGATCATGCAAGAAACTCTTCAATGAAAAGATATCCTCCAAGTTTGTACCTGTCAAGATCACATCATCCATATATACAGAAACAAAAACTAAAGAGCATCCTTATTCTTTTAGAAAAGTGAGTAGTCACTGTTTTAGTGTGTATGACCCCTTGGACATAGATTGCTGACCAGTTTGTCATACCACTGTCTACTGACCTATTTTAGTCCACATAGAGAGTTTTTTGATTATTTAAAAGCAAACTAAGTTGTTGTTCCACCATAGGCCCTCTGGCATTGTCATGCATACTTCCTAAAAGCAAATCACCATGAAGGAAAGCATTATTCACATCCAACTAGTATAAACTCCAACCCCTTTTTACACCCAAACAAATAAAATTTCTCAGAGTGGTCATTTTTACTATAGGTGAGAATGTTTCAGTATAATCAATCCCAACTTTTTTTGTATATCCTTTTACCACCAATCTATCCTTGAACCTCTCCACACTTCTATCAGTTTAAGTGATTGATTTTATACACCCACCTACATTAAATGGCATTCTTACCTACTGGCAAGGGGACTAGTTCCCATGTATCATTTGTATATAGTGCCTCAAACTCCTGTGTCATTTCCATTCTCCAAGAAGGATTCAAGATTGCCTCAGCATAACAGGAAAGTTCACTCTTATGTGAAATAGCCTTTACTAGATGCTGGCTATTTGAACATAAAGTTGTAAAACAAACATGCTCTTAATTTTATAGAACTGAGGCAATGAAATTTTTTGTTTAGGTGGTTATGTGGTGGAATGTTGTTGTTCAGGTTGTGATGTGTTGGAGTGTAGGTTAGTTAGTGTAACACTTTGAAAATTGAAGACGTGTTTTAAAGCCTAACATAGGTGTCATGAGGTCTGAGTACTGTTTTAAGTACATTTCAATGAATTTAGGTCATTTAGGAAGTTTAAGAACCAAAACATTCAAGAACGTCCATGACGTCCAGAAGTTGGTTCAAAGAGGTGCAAGTGTGCCTTAGCCTATTTGACTAGATTTTAGGAGTCGGAAATGTATGAAAATTGGTGGAAACTAATATAATAGGTTTTATGATGTTTCATGGTCAAAACATCTGGGTACGACTCCCCAAGGACTAACCAAGGGCCCTTGTGGAGGTCCCCTGTAGGTTGAGGCAACACTGCCTGTGTGCATCGACGAGGCAGTCAACGGCCCGTGTGTGGACTGACGGGGTGTTGATGCCACCGTTGTACCACACTTTGAGGAAGCCCCTCACCTTTCCAGTCTCTGAATTCACCTACGGAATGCAGGATGGAGGGGGAGGCAACCGTCAACTCACAGACGGCACGTTGGCGGGGTTCTGTCTGAGAGGGTTCTTGAGTTGCTGCACATTTTAATGTTAAGTCAGTTAATTAATTAAGTGGTTTATTAGATGTTAGTTAGGAATTAAGGGAAGAAAAATTAACTAATTTAACTCCCATATAAAGGCCCTAACCCCAATTAACCTAATTATAACTCTGAAACACAAACTATCTTCCTTCTCTCTTCTTTCTATGTCTATTTCAAACCACTATTGAAGACTAGCAAGGAGAAGGGTTTGGAAGATGGAAATGGACGAATTCACCATCAATTCTTCATCAAACTTTAATGTATGGGATGTATTCACCTTTGAGACTCTTTTCTCAAAGGTTTCCTTCAAAAATTGATTTCAAAAGTTGAGTTTCCATGTGGGTTTCATCCAATTACGAAATTGAAGTTATGAATTGAGTTGTTGATGATTTATTTAGGTTATATTAAATATATTAACATGTACTATAACTTGATTATGGTAATTGTTAATGGTTTGGTCTAAATTGAAGAAAATGATCTTCAACCCCTAACCCTAGGTTGTGATCTTGATCTATATTGTATTGTGATCATTCAATTGACTTTGTTATTGATTAGACTACTATCCTATGGTTTAATTATCAATAAGTTAAGATGAATTATAGTCTTATCATGCTATTTCTTGATATCTGATTTAGGTTATGAAGTATATTGTGAAATTGGCCTGTGTATCTTTTCTTAAGATATGATCTAGTGTTGAATTGTATGATAGAGATGCAATTGGACTTGTTATTTTATTGTTTATCATTGTTTGATGATGTTATTCCTTTAATTGGGTTGACTTATGGGTTGATGGTAAGACCTTGGTCATGAATTGTGAGGAAGACTTGGTAAGTCCTAGAATCTCTATTTTTACTTCCAATTGTGATTAATTGTGGTTAAGTCATGATGTTTTATTGGAGTATGTCTTGTATTAGTATTGATAGAGTGGTATGATGTTAAATTGAAATGTCTTGATTATGGTTGTGAGGTTGATTAAGGTGAAAATCCTATAAGGATGGTGATATATACCAATGTGCCTTATTATGAATTGATATGTAATGTGTTAACCTCACCTATATGAATTTTGATGAAAAGACTTATAATCATAACAATTTTTATTGAGATATTGATGATGATGATTATACAAGGGGTAGACCCTATCACCTAAACTAAGCTATGATTGATAATTAAAGTCTTAAGACATTTCAAAAGGGACTCTAGATTAGCACTGAGTGAACTAGATAAGGAGTGTCCCTTCCCACATAGGAAGGTAGGATCACTAAATTACTCTTTAGATTGGAGACTATAATGCATGGTGCATAAAGAGGGTCCCAACTAGTTCTTGGACTATGTTTCCCCCATAGGAATACTAGCTAGTGGATCCACGTAGTTACTATGTTTCATGTTTTGGGACTACCTTGGCAAGTAGTCTGTCCATTTTTGGTGTAGGGTTTTATGACACCGGATTCTATACTAGCTCATGTGGTCTATGTCGGTCAGGGAAAAATGTTCCTAAAAGGTAAAATGAATAAAGGACTTGAACTCTCACTAAGATAACCCAAGGGGTGTAGCTTAGTCTAGGTAGGAGTATGAGACTCTACATTAGTATTGCACTAGTTAGCCTTGAGGGGTGTCTTAGGAGGATATTCTTATATATGTTTATGTTATGATGATACATGACATGTACATGATGAACTTGTAGATTGTTGATACTATATGTTGATTAGTTCACTTATGAGTATGTGTTGGGTTATATTATTGAAAGAGGATGAAATGTATATTTAAATGTTATATTATGTGAAGTAGGACATTTGTTATGGTTTCTTTTTGGGTCTACTTGATTGAGTAACGTTATGGATCTTTACTTGGTCATTGCACTTTTTGATTTGATAATGATTCATGAGTAGTTGTATTGTTTATTATTATATGGTTAACTCTTAGTGATGCTTGTGATGTTATTCCTTGTTGATAGGGTTATAGTAAATCATGGTTTCAAGTATGTTGGGATACATATTACTTGTTTGAGTTAGTAAGCATGTTTTGGTTGATTGGTATGACTTGCTTGATTTTGCATTAGACTTTTAAAAGGGTAAAATGGCATGTTTTAACTAAATGTCCTTTTAGCATGTTTTGACATTATATGTGTATATGGTCTCATACTTAGTAAATGTGGAGTACAAACCCCATTTTCTTCCCTTCTCCCAAATATTTTAAGTTCCGGTCGTTGGAGGATCATTCGGGACGACTTGAAGAAGGCTTGTATATTCTTTATCATCCAAGTGGATAGGTCCTCACTTTCCGAGGGAGATGCTGATATCTTGCTTATAAAGTCTCTTGTTTTTTTAAGACTTTTATGTTGATTCCACTTTCATTTTGTACGACTTGTATAAGACTATATGTGGCTTCTTTACATTGATGTAGGTCTATGCCCAAATTGCAATGATCTTTATATGGTATGAGATTGAGATAATTCATAAGACTATGTTCTATTTTACCTATATATGTGTTTGAAATAAAAGTAGAAGGCTATGTAACCTTCCTATACGAAGGGTCTATGTATACTCGATATATATTATGTGTATGTATAAATTTATGTAAACCTCCAATTAGATGTAATACAAAGTTTTAGATTTTTCGCTAAATTTTGACTTTTGAATGTGATGATGTAAACTAAGAGACTATTCATAGTCCTATGAGAGAACGACGACGCTGGTTACGTCTAGGGGGTAAACCCGGATGTGACAGGTAGTGTGTAATTATAGTCTTTAAATAGCTAGGGGCATGAGGGGTTCTACGTGTTCTTCTAGGTGTTGGTACTGGTGGAGAACCACAAGTAATGGTAATATTAGTATTATGTGTTGGTGTTGGTGCAATGTTAGGTGAAGTTAAGTTGCTGTTTGGTATTGGGATCAAAGTTATTGTTGGCTGCTTGGTTAGTGATAACCTCATGCGATGTGTCTATATCCATCATTTCATCATTGACCAAAGTGGTTGTTTTACTAAGCATAAAAGTAACTTATTGGGGTGATAAACAAGCAATTTAAGAATAAAGTGAAAACTAGAACCTTCAGGAGAAATGACAAAAGGAAAAGCATGTTCACTGAAAGAGACATCTCTGCAATACATGAATCTTCTTTGTGGCCAAATCTAGGTTTTTTTAACCTTTTGAATTGTAAGGATATCCAACAAAAATATTAAATGTTTCCCTTGGTTCAAACTTGTCTTTATGTTTTTTTAAAATAGTGGGGTAACATAGACATCCAAAACTCCTAAGACGAGAGTATGTCGATTTTCTTTGGTACAATTTTTTTCTTTGGTACAATTGTTCATATGGTGACCTATTTAGTTGTAATTTGGTGGGTAATCTATTTATAAGGTAAGTAGCAATTAAGACACATTCTCCCCAATACATTATAGGTAATTTGGATTGATAAAGGAAGGCTCTTGCTGTTTCCAAGAGGTATTTATATTTCCTTTTTACTACCCCATACTGTTGGGGTGTATAAGGACAAAAACTTCTGATGTATAATTCCGTTTTTTTGAAAAAATCTTGTTGCCTCATCACTTTTGAATTAGGAAATTTCAGACTTGTTTGTTTTCAACTTACCATGAAATTGATTTTCTATGAGGCATAAAAAAAGTTTTCACACCTTGCAGTGCATTACTTTTACATCTAAGAAGTTGTGTCCATGTTGATCTTGTAACATTTCGGAAAAATTACATGTCTACTGAAGATCCCTATAGGTCTTTAAGAATGGGTATTGGGGGTACATAAGCATCCCAATGCCCAATATTTAGAAATATTGGGCATAGTATAGAAAATCGGCTAAGAAGTATTAGCCAATTTTCTATATAATACCAAATAAGCAAAATATTGGGTATATTAAAAAAATTGGCTGAAAGGGTGTTAGCCAATTTTCTAACATTAATGAGCTTGTTTAAGAAATGTACATGCAATAAATACCCTAAGATAAAAGAATTATTTTCTAGTATTTGCATACAAAGTACTAGGAATCCAAGTGTCAAGCCTAGTACCATAGTACATGATCATTTAAAATGATCATGTAAATTAAGCAAGTCCCAAGGACATAGTGAGGGTACTTGGGAAAATAATTAAACATTCCCAAATGAACCATAAATAATAGTTATTTAGGAAAGTTCAACCAACCCATGTTCTAGAACTTGTTCAAGACATGTGAAGAAGCTGCCACATAAGGGGACCACCATAATTGAATTCGGTTAGGGTAGTTAGGGGAGAAATCATGCACAAGGGACCACTCAATGTGGCTCATAACCTCTCTACAAATTCTAGACTCTAACCTACTGCCCGAAATTACAAAATAACCTAGGACTAACCGAATTGGATCCATCAGTGCACCCAACAATCTATAACCAAAACCGGGTTGACACTAACCTAGTATTAGTTAAAGAGACAACCTAGTATCCAACCTAGGATGGTCCAAAATGTTAGTTATGGTCCTAATAACTTAGGGTTACTTTAGTAATTACCCTAGGTTACCTAATTTATAAAATTAATTGATTAATTTAAAATGTCTAAAACCGAAAATAAAAAGGAAATTTTTAGATTTCGGTTAAAACAAAAAAGGGACAACTTAGTACCTAACCTAGGATGGTACAAAAAGCTTATAAAGATCTTAAAGACTTATGGGTTATAGTTTTTTAAATACCTTAGGCTATAATTAATTAATTTATCAAAATAATTTATTATTTTAAAGGTGAAAAACCGAAATCACAAAGCAAATATCTAGATTTTGGTTAAAACAGAAAAAGAAAACCTATTACCTAACCGAGTATGGTTCAAAGGATTAGTTATGTTATAAATAGTTAAGCGTTCTTAGAATTACCCTAGGTCACTTAATTAATTAAATTATCCATTAATTAATTAAATTAAATGGGTCAAAACCGAAATTCTTACACTAATCTAGTACAACTCAGAAACATCCTAATACTTAACCTAGGATGGTCCCAAGGGGTGTACTTTTTGTTCCAATGATTTAAGGGAACTTTAATAGTTACCCTAGTACCCTAATTGATTAAATTATACATTTAATTAATTAAAAGGGGAAAAATAAAATTCTTAGGAAAAATTACAGATTGACCATGTATGTGTTTTCCTAGTTCTAGTCAATCTAGGAGGGGATTTTTAGTAAGTAGTTAATTAATTTATTTAAGTAACTTATTAAACCCTAATTTGAATTATTCAAGATCATTTCATAAATATAAAAATCATGTTCAAACTCATAGACAAAAAGGACGCAGAAACAGTAGGCAACGAACACAAGAAAAAGGCAGAAAATTTATCGATTTCTCTAAGGCGATTTCAATTTTTTTCAAGGTTTATTTCAAGGGGTTATTTGTATATTAAGGCCTGGAATATATATCCAAGAGAAGTTTCTTTCACCAACCATTCAAGATCTTGAAAACTAGGGTTGTTCCCGTGTTCTCGTCGAACTCCTTTATCCCTAGTATCCTTTTCGATTCCATGTTGAATAGGTTAATATCATGTTGTTGGTATGATGTGCTGCTGATATTTGTGTGTAATGTTCTTGAATTATGATTGTCGATAACCTATGAAGTTGTGATCGTATAAAGTTAGTAGTGATTAAACATGAATCATGAATCGATAATGTGTTTAGTATACACCCGCAATGGTTTTAAGTGTTGATGTGTTTTGTCCGAATGTTGCATTGCCTGTTATTGTGACATTATGAAGGTGTTAAATTCATGAAATATTAATATGATGCTGTCGAATATGTCTTAAAGATGTTACCCTAAAGTCATGAACCAAGATTGGTTAAGTGGATGATATAATGTTAAGATGTGTCCGAAACTGGTATGTATGAAGATTATTATGATTTATTGCGTATACCAACTGTAAATATGACTTATTGATGATGTTGTGTTCGTTAAATGATCATATTATGCTCTTCAAGATGTTTAAAAATTTTATGCCTAAAGTTATGTTATAAGGCTTTATAAAAAAGTCTCCATGAAATCATAATTTGAGTGACAGTATGGCTTATGCCAATAAAATGGCTAACAATAAATTGTCTAAGAGGGGTGCATGCAAATGTCTATAATATAATGTTAAATGATTAAAAGATTGGCTAATGAATAAATACATATCCAACCAAGCATGAAAGAATGTAAAATTGGCCTATACCAACAAAGATGGTTATTTAATCTATACCCAAATGTTTATGCCAATACTAATCATATATCAATCTTGTGTAGTAAGAGTATCAAATATATTATAAGCACTTCTAAAGTATTTCAATGAATCCATAACAAAGGTCATGCCTTTCATTGGGAAAATTCCCAACATGCTCCTAAAGAATGACATATGAACTCATGAAACTCATTGAATAAAATGCTCATCGTCCATAAACGATGATTTGAATCTACTACACTAAAATAAGTAAGTAACATGAGTTATAACATAATCAAAGGGGTATAAAGTAAGTAACTTACCAAAATGGGGTGTTAAGGAAAGTGAGACAAGTCTCACTTACACCTAAGCTACTATGTTAAAAGAATACTCATGTATGCAGGGTGTAGAATGTGTGATCCAGTCTCATTAACACCAAAGGATGATATGTAAGGAAAATTCACATTTATCTATGTAAAGTAACGATAACCAGTCATCAATAGAGTAAGTAAATCTCAATCTAAAGCAAAGCCTACATATGCTTGAGTCAAATTAGAAGATAAAAGAAGAAATGAACATTCACGTAATGAGGTGAGTAATAATGTTAATCGATGATGCTAATGAAAATGGTGACAGTATGATAAGAGGCTAAGATGAATGGTGAGACATGTACAACCAGCCTATGTAAAGGTCACTAAAAGTACTCACCTAAGAGTGGTGAATATCAAGAGACAAGTCTCACTCATACTCTAATGTAAAGTATAAGGACAATTCACACTTAATACTAATGATAAGATGAGAAATCATCTAATGAGCAATGTTGCCCTCATACTAGAAGCAAAATTCCATGATATATGAGTTGAATGTAATGAAATCAATTGCATGATCAATAGATAATTTCTTATGAAAGGTAATGAATATATAGTATAAAGAATGACTCACTATAAGGTAGGGAAATCATTCCTTAGTCTTTGGATTACTTACATCGATTGATTTTGGGTATGGGACTACAATGGATCATTTCACTTGTAAGTAAAACATAGGACCAAAAGAATTATTGAATTACACAACAGGATGAACAAAAAGACTGAAAAATAATTTAAGTGTACAAAGAGGAGCTCTCGGCCTTAGAGGATCAAAAATCTCAAATCTTCACCCGAGTTGCTCTAAAATTATGTTGATGATAATGATTTCTTGTAATCATATAGAACATGAGTTTTGTGCTATGAATGCATTAAAATACATCATATTCATACCACAATTCACAACTTATGATTTTGAAAAGTCTAGTGACTCAACTTTACAGAAATAGCATGTCGTATAAGAAGAGCTTTCTTTTGTTATGCATAGCCTTATGTGTATGTGTGCATACACTCATACTTAGTACAAGTGGTGTACTAACCCCTACTATTTACTATTTTATAGATGCAAGTTAAGGGACAGATTGACGACTCTTGCAACGGTTTGGACATCAGCGTGTCTCCAGATCATTTGGTAGGTCCTCTTAATTTTGTGGATGCTATAGTTTTAGTCTAGGAATCCAGTGGATGTTGTCCCTAGAATTTCTTTCATACTTTTATTTCGAAGCTTTTGTAATAAGGCCGTGTTTGGCAAATGTATTTATGATATATTCTATTTCTAGTTCAAATTTATTCTTATGATAGATGGTTGTTATATTTATGTTGAGCTTAGTATATGATGAATTCATGAAATAACTATATGAAGTCTATGTATACTTCATACGTTTAAAAGTTTTAAATTTTTCGCTAAAAATAACAATATGAATATGATGAATGCTAGATGAGTCTTGTCTGCGACCTTTGAGAGGTCAACGATGCCGGTTGCGATTCGGATTCTAGAATCCTGGTTGTAAGACACTTGGTATCTGAGCATGAGTTTAAAGTACCTACTCAACACAACCATATTACGTCGTTTCTAGCTTATGATTGTGAAGCGCGTCACAATCATGACTTAGAGACTATGTGATGATAGGAAATTCTCCCTTCTTCTACTCTTTATCGTGCTATCTAGAGCTTTGACACTCTGTGTCAATATAAGTATCTAAATTCCTTATTGTGTGAATACATAGAATAATACACATAATAATTAGGATGGCCAAGTGGTCTAAGGCGCCAGGCTCAAGATCTGGTCTTCTCAGGAAGGGGCCATAATGAAAATGCCCAATGTGGACAAAACACGTGTGGTGGTGTGGCTGATCGCATGGAGGTGAATGCATGGTAAGTTCTAAAAGCCTATTATGGGTACTAATGAAGAGGATAAAGCTAATTTGGCTACATACAACTCAAGGATATGGCTAAGGTATGAAATTGCTTATAAGTGTTATGCTACAATACAATATAGAAATAGGGTAGTAAGGTTTCAGTTTCCAAATGAGTTAGAGTTGAGATGAATAGGGCGTGGTTTAAATCCAACAAGCCAAATAGTTTCAAACCTTAAGGCCAACAAGATGTTATCTAAGGAGTTAGGAGTCATGAGAACCTTTCTGCGAAAAGTTCTTCGTTGAAATTTTAGATCGGCAGGAACAAGGAGGTTGCCTCCGTAAGAGTATTATGGGGGAACCACCTTGTTGAGGGAGAAACATGGGACGCCGAGGAAGATATGAGATCCCGTTACCCTCAATGTTTATTTATTTAGGGTAGATATACTCTTCGTTAGTCCGATTTCGTTGATGGAACTCTAAATATTAGTGCATTGGGCAGTTTTGGTGTTTTAAGTCCATGATTGTGTGTCTTACACTTGCACTATATGAGTTAAAATGAGTTCATGCTTGTATTCATGTTTCTGTTTCTGTATAGCATAGACATGATTTTTGTGTTGCATGAGTTGTGATGTGCATTAAGTTAAGTGTGATTGAGAAGGAAGTTCCTCAATCTCAAATATGAAGCTTTAGATAAGCTTGCGTAATATGCATCATCCATAGTAATTGTGAATCAGATATTCACATCGAGTAAAGTTTCAAGTATGCTAAAGTTTTTTTGAAGATGACCCTCTTTATTTTTAAAATGATACGTAGTGTCATTTGGGTACGAATGCTATTAAAGGGGGGGGGATAATGTAACATTCCGGAAAAATTACATGTCTAATGAAGAGCCCAATAGGTCTTTAAGAATGGGTATTGGG